>APFE030967657.1:181707-207854 GCA_000404065.3 Pinus taeda | reverse complement strand
TGTGTATCTTTGAGTTCCTCTTCCACTCCCTTTATTTACCTTGCTTTTATTTCTCTCTCTTCCCTTTGTATCTCCTCTCTCCCTCACTCTCTCTCCATCTCTCTTTTTACCTTTATCTATCTATGCCTTTCTTAGAATTCCTTGGATTTCTCTCAATTTCTCTCCTTATCTCTCTCTCCCTTCCTCTCCCTAACTTTCTCTCCCACCTCCCTCTATCTCTTGCCCCCATATCTCTCTCTACCCTCCAACTCTATAATTATCTCCCTCCCTCTATCCTTTTCTTTGTTTCCCCTTCTGTCACACTCCTATCCTAATCGTAGTATTTCAATCACACATAGGTGGGTGTGACACCACTACACTTTTTCTTTTCACCAATACTTTAACGTATCAACTATTCTTAACCAAACTCTTAGCCAATTATTACTTCAAGTTTTATTATCACAATAGAAATAAACTCTTCAATTAATCATATAATCAATATAAATACACAGTGAAAATAATCAACACATCATCATATGCGGGAGGGGCAGTTCCCATTAGTTAAAATTTTCCCACTATGAATATATATATATATATAAATTTTGTAATTCAATTGAACATAAAACCATACAATTTGGCTTTGCCAAAAATCTTTGGCCTGCATACCTTTATTTTACAAAACTATGCCTACAAAATGCTAAAGTTGTGTTGTCATGGATGCTTACTTGAACTACTGAACTTCCCATAGCACTATCGTGCCCACCATACATCCTTTCGGTTCAACCCCGCACCCTCGAGAATCCTTGTCATAGCCTTGCCACGCTACACCACACTTGACACACTTTCGTGCCCTCTCGTAGAATCTGAAATTTCTTCATTCACTCTACCACAACTATGCCTGAATCCTCCATTCATTAGCAGTGTATGAGCTCGGGTCACTACCCGCACTTGCTTCTCGATGTGATTCATTGTTGTCCTACCCGCAACTCGCTATAGCGGCTCAGGTCATGTGACTACTCGACGCCCAACTCTCGGCGGGTTCCACCCGTCCAAGCTATGGTAGAGATTGTTAACTCGACACTGCCTTAATATGACTGACTATCACACTATTGCTCAGTTCACCCAGAAACTGTAATCCTTTCCTCGCCAACTTCGGTCAAGATTCTGCACTCCGCTAGTGGATTCGACACTCCTCATTCTGTGATTTCTGTGTTTTCTCTCGCTTTCCTTGGTCGAGTTCGATGATACCTTTTGAGCATCAATTGATCCCCAATATATATTTTTTTTACCTTTGTTGTAACACTAAGGGATAAATGTTTTTATTTTATCATATAAACTTCTCACCATGTTCTACACACACATATTTCCAGCACATAAGAAGTGAGTCAATTTTAGTCTATATGAAAAACATTATGCCACTTAGAAGTTGACCTTTTGATTTTCACACCTATAGTTCAGGCCGAAAATAATAAAACTCTAATCATGGCTCAATAATGTGTAACCAAACCTCATGATCCTATGGATGTGAGGTTTATGTGATTGGAACAACAAGTCACAAATATCAATCGCAATGTAAGCCTCCTCATGGTGCAATTGAATAACAAGTTCAAGGTATTCAGAGATGATGGGGGTTCAAATGGAGAGGAAAAACTAGAACATGGATCAAAGGATTGGGGAGAAACAGAGAATGAGTAGAAGAAAGAACTGGAAAAAGATTAATTGAGTTTGAGTGATGTGAACCAATCACAATGTGTGTTTAAAATGAAAGAAAAAGTTGATATCAAGTAGTATGATGGCGAGCTCGATGCTCTCAAGGTGAACCACTTGTTGCATTGACTCGAAGTTTCTTTGAGTGTCCATGAGATCGAGGAAGGGAAAAATATCTCATGTGCATGACTAAATTAGAGGACCATGGACTCACTTGGTGGGAGATCCACATGAAAACCCTATTTTTGGAGGGAGAACCTCGAGTTACTAAATGGGAGGATTTCAAAACCCTCTTTAAGTCACATTTTTATCCCATTGGACACGTGCAAGACGAGTGGATGCGATGGCATTACTTTAGTTAAAATATAGGAAAAAAATGTGGAGTATGACATGAAATTTAGAAAGATAATTATAATGTTGATTATCTATCCAAAGAACCGATATGTACTCCTCAAGTATTTAGGGGGTGTGCACCACTATGTATGCAAGCAAGTGATGATGTTCAAGCCAAAATAGATGGACGAGGCTTGTGTACAAGCGCAATACCTAGAAAACATTGGCCTAAAGAGAGAAAAATGAAGTGGATCGAAGCAAAAGGAGTAACAATATGCTTCTAAGCAAGGGAAAAATACAAAATGGGGTAAAAGATAAAAATATGGCAACCACAATGCACCAATGCAAATATCCTAGCAAGAACTGCAACCACTCCAACATTTATGGCCATACAAAGGAGAAGTGCTAGAAGTTGAATGAAGAGCTAAACTTAAAGAATAAGAAGAAATATAACAAGAAGAAGAAACTCATGGCCATGGATTTGAGAAACCAAGTTGGAATCACCTAAGACGTGGATGGGAAGATCATCTGTACATCAATGCACAATGAGGTGAATCTGAGTAGCCTTCAGCACCACGAAGAATAGATAGAAATCACCAAACTCTTTCATATAGAGATATGGGTTAAGAAGACAGAGATTGATTCTTTGTTTGACTCATGATCACAAGAAAACCTCATTTCACGAGAGATGGTCAAGAAGTTTCGGTTAGAAGTCCATCATCATCCAAACCCATATCCATTGGGATGGGTAAATAAGGATGTATAGCTCAAGGTAACAAAATAGTGTAAAATTAGATTTACTTTGAGTGTTGAGTATTTTGGTGAAATGGATTTAGATGTGGTTCCATTTTATGTATGTGGAGTCGTGTTTGGGAGTCCATACATGTACATGCGTGATTTAATATTCATGATGAGAGCTAATGAGTATAAGCTCGTCAAAAGTTTCACTTATAAGTGACAACCAAGCCAAGAAATTTATTGGTTCCAACAAGAAGAATATTTTATTATTTTTAATAAAAAGTGAGTGTATAGAGGAGTCAATAAGAGGCAAGGCATCTCCAGAGGGGCATATTATGAAACAAAAACAACAATTGTTCGAAATGGAAGCACATTGAGTTCTTTTGGCCACATCAAATTTTATTTGTGATATTTCATTGGTTGTGGACATTCCTTTTATATTTTTCTAGTGATTTCCATCTTTAAACTTTATTGTTATTTTAATTATTCCACATTTTTCAATTTTATGGGTATATTTCAAGTTTGTTTTCTTCCAAGTCTATTGGATATATTAAGAATAATGATTTTAGTTTTTACGAAGGTAATATTTCACACTATATCATATATTGAATGATAGGTTTGAGAAGTTCATATTGATCATAACAATGTACAAAATAGATACATTTGATTGTAGCGTCATATGGTATTTTAATCTTCAAATGAAATCTATACTTCAGTGCTACGAATAAAAAAGATAACAAAGATTATAGTGAACCCCACAAACACACTAATCTTTTTTTCTTATGGATGTCTAAGGGTTTGGATTTCAGATATCAAGTCTACCCTCATGGACAACAAAGATTTTCATTGAGTTGGATATGTTAGAAGCACTTCCAAATCTAATGTGGAAAATGGTGATTGAGCGAGGTCATCAATAATGCTATAGTTGTAGGTTTCATTTGATTTATGGGTTGTGCAAGGTAATGATCCATTCACCATCTTGGATATAGGTTCAATGGGAGTTCATTGCATGGTAAAAGTTGGCATAGTTGTATTGGTAATGGGTACTATTGGTATTAAGGGATTACGTTGTGCAGGGTTCCATAATTATGACTATGGGTTTAGAGCAAGGCATATGTTCCTTGCATGTAGATGTCATGACTAACAATGTCATGAGAACTTCCTTGTATTTGATTTTGATATTGGGAAGGACAAATTTCATGTCGAGTATCTACTGCTCCTTGATGGGGCAATAAATTTTGCATGATGGAAGACTTTTGGTTTGCTCCCCCCTATACCCTAGCGTCTCTCATGTGTTTCAACTCTAGGATTTGAGGGAAATTATGGGTATAGTGTCTATACTCTCCATGAAGGACAAAAGATTGGTTATTCCATACAATAGAATTATTGTTTTCCGTTTATGGATTTGTTATCACCCCAAGAAACTCTCCTATGTTGTAGCTTGAAGATGCTGAGGAACATTACAAATTCAACTTATTGTTGTAAATGGATGAATGCAAGGAATGATGCTTGTTCAAGCTAGATAACCACTTCTACTTTGCTTGACTCCAGACATGTGTGAACAAGCCCAAAATACAAGGCTTTAGACCCCCAATTAATCACAGTTTAAGGATTGGGTGGGTATAGAGAATACTAACCACTCTAGCATGTCCACGGACCCTGTGATGGTCGACTACAACTAGTAACGAAGTTTGAAAATCTGATTCCCTAATGCACAGATAGGATGATAGCTCTCTGGCACTAATGGAAGAGAAACCTAAATAACTCATTCACTGATACATACAAGATTTTAACACAAAGGTAGGATGACAACTACTCTAATGCTAAACATCAAGAGCCCAGAAATGCAGCATATCAAGCATAGCTTGGAACATAAGAAGAATGGAAAGTGAGCACTTAACAGCAAAAGAAGCTTGTATTAGTTGAAAATGAAGATGAGACACTACAAGTATCAAAGAAGTTACAATCTCCAAAAGTTAAACCTTACATCAAAACACCAACCATAAACCCTAATTACATCTTGTTTCTAGGTATATATAGAGTTTCATTACAAAGGCACTGAGCCATTCTAAGTATGGAGGGGTCATAATTCGCCACCAACCACTTTAACTGCTTGATGCAGCTTTTGAGTGCAGTTGCCTACTTTAGCAAATGAATTTGATCCTTTCTTATGCTCTGCTATCCTCTCAGGCACGTGGAGTGTCATATAGGATGAAATCCCATACCTGTTGAATGAAATTATCTTCTCGAGCCTTGTCTTTCTTCTTCTTGGGCATACAATCTGTTGAATGTGGTTGTTGAGGACGAAATGCACCATGTACTGGTAGACAATCGTCTTCGTCCTTTGGGCACACGGAATGGTCATGGCAAGTGGACTGCATGGCGAATGTACGAGCAGGATGGAGGAGGGAAATCAATCGTCAGATCAAGTGGATAGACGGCAGAGATCGCTTGGCGAGGACTATTGGGAAAGCAGGCCAGAATGAACGTGGGCCGTTGGATCTTGGGTGGGTAGATCCAACGGTTATCAGGTGGAGGAGATGCGTGGGATTTAATGGGTAGGAATAGCAGTTTTGGCGGTAAGCGGTATTTATCACACCAGCATTGGGGGTTGGGTGGTAAAAGTAAAAGGGTGTGCGATACCACTAAGAGGGTGAAAGGATGAAAACCACCCTCCATCACGCATTAATGCACCGCTATGTTGTGGTTTTGAGGGAAGTGGATGCTGTCCAATCACGTCGGAGATGATCGAATGGCGGGGTTTAAATCACGCAGATTTCATTGGATGTGATAGGGAAACATTGGATCGGGGGTGGCGGAGAGTGACAGTTGAGGAAACGACAGTGGGAGTTTATGAAGGCGCAAAGTTATATGGGGTATAGGTTTTAGTGCTCAGGGAATAAGAGTGAGGGCACTTTATATGATTTTTAACCAAAAAGCATGAGAAACGGAGATGGTGGGAGGGTGAGAGAAGTAAAGGAGAAGGGGAGGGCAACCATTAAAAGCCTTCTTTGAGCACAACTTATGGCACCAGCATTGGGGATTGGGCAGTAAAGGTACAAGGGTGTGCGATACCACTCAGGGGGTGACACGTGGCAGTGGTGAAAGGACGAAAATAACCCTCCATCGCATGTTAACAGGCTGCTACGTTTTTGTTGTGGGGGAAGTGGATGTCGTTCGATCGCGTCGGAGATGATCGGACAGTGGGGTTTAAATCACACAGATTTAATTTGATGTGACAGGGAAATGTTGGATCAGGGGTGGTGGAGAGTAATGGTTGAGGTCACGACAGTGGGAGTTTATGAAGGCACACAGTTATATGGGTTATAGGTTTTAGTGCTCAGGGCTTAAGAGCGAGGGCGCTTTATATGATTTTTAACCAAAAAGCATGAGAAATGGAGATGGTGGGAGGGTGAGAGAAGTAAAGGAGAAGGGGAGGGCAACCCTTAAAAGCCTTCTTCGAGCGCGAACAGGGGCCAAGTTTGCTTCCAACCTTTATAACATTGACATTATATAGCGTAGCTAACACTGGCTCCTTCTAGGGATGGGATCCTCCCTCTGAGGTCTCAAGAACATGCAGACCAATGCCTTTCTTCTGAAAATCAGATTAGCAAAATTCCCTATTGTTCCATTGGGCATGGAGTCTAACTGAGCCTATACTAAACTGATAAAATAACATATTTACAAATTTAAGGCCAAAGAGCTCAAATAACATAAACCTTCAGAAAATGCCCACTAACTCAGCCACCAAAAACTATTTCCCCTTCCATACTTTGCAGCATGAAAGTATTGTTCCCTTGGATCTAAAAAATGATAAAAGGCCCTGTCCATAAAGCATAAAACTTCCCATGGTTTCCTTTCTTCTCTTCCAATGCATCCCACTTAAGAACCAAGTCTCCAACATGAAAATTATCTATTTTTGTCCTCCTATCAAAAGCTTCCTTGACCTTCTTTTGATGTGCCACAGACTTCCCAACCATCTGTTCTCTGATTTGATGTACCTCTGCTAAATCAGTGATCCTTTTTGCCATGCCTTCTTCCTCGTTCTTCTCTTCTTGGAAGAACTTCGCCACAGGGAGGGTTAACTGAATTGCGAATACAGCCTCAGTGCCATATACCAGCTTGAAAGTGGAATTCACTGTGGATTTCTTGGTGGTCACTCTATTAACCCACAATGCATATTTGAGCTTAGAATCACAATTCTTTTTGTTGTCTTCCAACAAATTTTTGATTATCCTTATGAGGCTTTTGTTGGAAGATTCAACTAGACCATTGCCTTGAGGGTAATATGAGGTGGAATGAAGCAGCTTAATGCCCATTGAGTCACACATGTCCACCAATTCTTTTTCCTTGAAGGTTGTTGCATTGTTTGTGACTAATTTATGTGGACAACCAAATCTCGTGAAGAAATTCTTTGTAAAGAACCTTACGACCACTTAGTGAACAACCTTTCTAGTAGCGATTGCTTCAATCCATTTAGTGAAATAATCAATGGCAACTAAGATCCATCTATGTTGGCCACTTGAATGTAGATTGATTTCTCCAATGAAATCCAAGCCCCATTGCTGAAAAGGGCCACTATCCTGTATTAGCTTTAAAGGCAGGGACTTCAACTGCTGCTTTCCTTCAAACCTTTGGCACTTGTCACAGGATTTAACAAATGAAAAGACATCAGAAAATAAGGTGGGCCAATAATACCCAACTTTGAGAATCTTGTGGGCTGTAGTTTTCCAATAATAATGCCCTCCACACTTGTCACAGGATTTAACAAATGAAAAGACATCAGAAAATAAGGTGGGCCAATAATACCCAACTTTGAGAATCTTGTGGGCTGTAGTTTTCCAATAATAATGCCCTCCACACATGTTGGAATGGAACTACTGCATTGCTTCCATGGATTGTTATTTGTCCAGACACCTTAAAAGAATTCCAAAGGAGTCCCTCCAATAGAGTAGATTTTCATGAACGCAATATTTTGCTGCCCTAAGCCTAATAGTTCTGGCTTGGCTTGAACTAAGACCTGGAGAAACTTCTAGCTTCAACAAGAATGGAGCTATTGCAGAGTAACAATCAAAATATGCTATATTTTCTGCTAATGACTGATTTTTCCCTGGTTTGGCTGTTTCTTCTCCTGTCTGACCATTTTCTAAAATCATACTTGTCAAATTCATGTCCAACATTATGCAATTTTCTTCAACCATTAATCTGGCAAGGCCCTGACCCCTAACAAGCCTGGTGGGCTTCATTTCTATGTTAAATTCAATAAGCTTTGCAATCCATTTAGCTCTTCTTCCATCAGCATCAGGCTGTGTTAGGACATCTTTTATTGAAGCAAAGGGTACATACACAATTATCTTGGAGTGCAGAATGTAAATTCTAAAAGCTTTCAAAGACCTTATAAGAGCGTATGCTTGTTTCTCAATGATATCATACCTTAGCTCAACATCCCTTAAGGTTTTGCTGAAAAATGCCACTGGATGCTCTAAACCTTCCTCATCTGCTTGCAATAAAACTGTTGCAAGGGTGTCATCAGAGGCAAATGAAAATATATGGAACTCCTTGCTATAATCTGGACTACTTAAAGTAGGAGCTTCCATAATAGCTTTCTTAATGGACTCAAAGGATCTTCTTGCTACATCAGTCCATTTGATTTCTAACCCCTTTTTTAACATGGAGGTGATATTTTTTACAAGTTCTGCAAAATTTGGGATAAACGTCCTTACAAAATTTATCTTGCCCAAAAAGGACTCGATATCCTTCTTTGATCTCGGGAGGGAGAAGGTTTGTATTGCTCTTACTCTTTCTAGGTCAATCCAAACACCCGCAGCAGAAACAACATGTCCTAACAACTTTCCTTCTTCTAAAGAAAATTGTGACTTTTTAGGATTAACTGAAATCCCAAACCTTCTGCACTTCAGGAACACTTTCTTCAAATGATGCAAATGGTCTTGATGGCTGCTGGAGTATACTGTTATATCATCAAGGTAGATAAGGACAAACTTATCCTTCTCTCCCACAAATGCTATATCCATATCTCTCTGAAAGGTAGCTCTAGCATTCATCAGCTTGAAAGGCATCTTGGAGTACATAAAAGTGCCCCAAGAGTGGTGAATGCAGTCTTCTCTTAGTCATCTAGATGTACATCAACCTAGTTATACCCTGAAAATCCATCCAGGAAAGACATCACTTTGGCTCCTGAGACCTTCTATAGTAGATGTTCTATCTTGGGTAGAGGATAATTATCTTTCTTAGAGCATTTGTTCAAGTTTCTGAAATCAACACAGAGTCTCATTTCCCCACTTTTCTTCCTCACCACTACCAAATTGTCCACCCATTTTGAATATCTGAGAGGGACTATGATTTTGGTACCCAATAACTTCTTGATTTCCTTTTCAATCATAGGGAGGAGCAAAGGATTTATTGGTCTCAGCTTCTGCTTGAAATGGATGGTGTCTTTCTCTAAAGGAATTTTATGCTGGATGATCTTTTTCTCATATGTTTTTAGGTCACTATATTCCCAGGCAAAAACATCAGCAAATTGCTTCATTAAATTGTAGTACTGGGAACTTTGGGCAGGAGATAGATGGGTGGACAAATTTATATATATATTGGATGATCTAGACTCCCTATATTATGCCTATGGACTGTAGATTGGTCTTGTTTTTGGGCAGCCTTATAAGGCACATCATTCTAGTCAAACAAATTTTCTAAAGGAACTAGACCCTTAGGTATCTGATTGCTGGGCAGTTGGATAATGCTATCTTTACGAGTTTTGTTTCTAAACTGGGACTAGAGACTTTCTTCCAAGGCTTCATTCTCTTGATCAGTCTGCATTTCAGAGAATTCATTAATGACTTGAAGAAACCTATTCACTTCATCATCATCCTCAAAAACTTTCCAATGCTGGACATTATCAGGCAAGGATGGTCTTTATTTCATCTGGATTTCATAAACTAGTCTGGAAGGCATGGGAGGGATAAACACACTAGCTTACACATCAAGGAAATCGACAAGTTGATTTTTAACTGTAGGGATGTATGAGATATAAAAATAATCAAAGGAATATTTAAGTCTCCATACCTCATCTCTATATGCTTTCAGCCTTGGGTGCTTTGCTTGAAACGTTTTGTTCACTTGCTTAATGATAAGATCCACATCTCCAACCACCTTTATGTTTTTGATCCTCTGTCTTTAGCTGTGTTAAGGCCCAATGTCAGAGCCTCATACTCTGCTATATTTTTGGTGACTTGGAAAGCCAGCTTGAAAGACAGATGTGTGCTTTCTTGCTTAGGAGATATTAGCACCACCCCTATTCCTGCAATTTCCTTTGAACATGCTCCATCAAAGAACATCTTCCAAACTAGAATTCCTTGCTCTCCCTCGGTCTGGACTACTGGTTTCTTGATCTGCATTGAGGCCTTTTGAGATTCTTCTATTTGGAGAATACATGCCCCAAAATCAGTGTCCATAGCATAAATGGGATGATTAGAAGGATTCTTCTCATCACTGATGATGTAGGCTAGATGTGCTTCTTTGTACAATCTCCTGCTTTCCACTCCAAAAATTAGGAGAGTGGCATAAGATATATCATTCTGTAATGTCCCACCTAGTCTCTTAATCCACCCTCTACATAGCAGCATGCCAAACTTAGGAGGGACATCTACTACCACAATGTTCATCATCATACTCTTCATGGGTAGCTGAGCTAGGGTAATAGCTAAATCTTTGATTAATCCTAGACATTTCATCTTTCATGAATCAAACGAGAATAAATCATGATATGGTCTGGTGATATCAAGGCCTAACTCTTCCATGACAGATTTAGGCATCAGATTGCGGCTGGCACCTGTGTCTTATAGGCAATTGTGGATGATTTTGTCATGAATGGTCAAGGAGACATAAAATTATGGAGAATTATCATCGGCAGGTTTAGTCATCAGGCTAAGCACAACTGCAGGCTTATCTCTTGCAAATCGACATAGTTGGTGGGGTCTTGTATGGCTTTCAACTAAAGAGCATCAAGGATAGGATTTCTAAAAACTTCACTCTTTGCAAGTTCTATAAGAGGCACAGATATTTTCAACTTCTAGACTTCTGATTCAAAGCTGAAAGGGGAAGGGGACTTGTTAGGACCTCTTACCTCTTGAGCTGATGCTTTGAGGATGACTGGGTCAGCTGCTGGTCTTCTCTGTTTGATGTTTTGTTGCTCTGTTGGGACAATAGCTTTCTGTGCAAGATTCTCCTTGACAATATTTTCTTTTGACCTAAAATTGTATATTTTCTATTCATTAGTTTGCAGAACAGCCTCTCTATCCCACTCTCGACTGTTTTGGTCCTGCAACAATGATTCTTCATAGGAAGCCAATGTCAAAAATGCAGCACTTTCTTTATCTTCCATGCAATGAATCTCATCCTCCTCTTCAAACTACTCCTCTTCCATGTCTACGTTCTGGAAACAAGCTTTAACCCTTTGTTCTTCATTTCATTATTTACCCCTCTGAATGATTTGCAATTGCTCATTTTCTCCTCTGAATGGATTTGGGTTTCTTGGAGCAAATGTGTTTGGAAGCCTTGTCTTTCCTGAGCTCTGCTCAACCTTTAGCTTAGATATTTCAGCATCTAGTGACTCTATCATCTTAATCATCTTGTCTAATTTAGGTTTTGAAGATGAAGCAGAGGAAGAAGAAGCATCTCCTCTCTACCTCCTTCTATCAGCATGACCTTTGAGCTTTTTTGCAGCCATAATATTAGATTCCACCTCTAGGGATACATCTTGCATTTCAGCTAGAGTGGCACACCTTATTTATCTCAATAGCAGGCAGAAATCCGAGTCAAAAGAATTGGCATAAGTGAGTTTGGAAGAGGTGCGGATTGTCTTTACTTCAGCTGGTACCTTATTATACATACGATTGAATCTTTTATTAAAATCTAGCAGCGATTCCCCATTTTCCCTCTTGAGATTTCCAAACTCTGTATGGTAATATAGCAAGTCCTTTTTATCCCCCCATTGCTTCAAAAATACATCATCTAATGATTAAATGTCTGTTATAGACCTAGGGTCCAGTTCTTTGAACCATTTTCTAGCCTCTCCATCAAGGCTCTAGATAGACACTCTCACCCAAACATTGTCCTCACTGATATCTAAGTTATCAGCATAACTATAAAAGGATTCAAGGTGTTCTTTAGTTGTTACTCCCTTTGCACCAGTGAATTTAGGCATATAATTCTGGTATTCTCTTGTAGGCATGGAATTCAAAGAAACAGGCAAGACCAAGGGTCCATACCTAGCAGCTATGATTCTTTCCATCTTTATGGGTGCTTGTTGGCCTACCATGCCTAGGATAGGTGGAAGGATATTAGCAGATTGGATAGTAGAAAGCATTGAAATAGATGACAGATACAAGGGAATATGATGGACTATATGGGAGACTTTCTTTGGACTGAGATCCAAAGGGAAACTAAATGAACAAGGATCTTTATGAATGTTTGAGGGTATTTCTCGACTAACGATGTTAGGCTCTATATCTTCAAACTGTATATTCTCAGCTATAGGCCCCTCTTGTAGAGATACATAAGGTTATTTAGGCTTACTTGGTCTTGATGCTCCATTCAATGATGCTTTCTTCTCCTTAACAATCTTCTCAGGGTTAGGCACTCGGTCAACTGGTGATTTCTGAGGATTTCTCCGGGTGTGCCTCACAAACTGAGCTAGAACTAGAATGTGGAGTCACCACTAGGTTGATCCTCCAGTAGAGTCACCAAATAGATGATTACGACCAGAAATGTGTCCAGAATTTGTTTATCATCAAAGTTGAAACTGTGTCTTTCTCCTAGGGAAGTTGATCTTCAATCTCATCTCCCCGGTAATGGAACTAATTAATGTTATCACCCCAAGAAACTCTCCTAGGTTGTAGCTCAGAGATGCTCGGGAACATTACAAGTTCAACTTATTGTTGTAAATGGATGAATGGCAGGAATGATGCTTGTTCAAGCCAGATAACCACATCTACTTTGCTTGACTCCATATATGCATGAACAGCCCCAGACTATAAGGCTTTAGACCACCAATTACTCACAGTTTAAGGATTGGGTGGATATGGAGAATACTAACCACACTAGCAGATGCACAGGACCCTGTGATGGCTGGCTACAACCAGTAATGAAGTCTGTAAATATGATTCCCTAATGCATAGACAGGATGATAGCTCTCCGGCACTAATGGAAGAGAAACCTGAATAACTCATTCACTGATACATACAAGATTTTAACACAGAGGTAGGATGACAGCTACTCTAATGCTAAACATCAAGAGCTCATAAATGCAGCATATCAAGAACAACTTGGAATAGAAGAAGAATGGAAAGTGAGCAATTAACAACAAAATAAGATTGTATTAGCTAAAAATGAAGACGAGACACTGCAAGTATCAAAGTAGTTACAATCTCTAGAAGTTGAACCTTACATCAAAACATCAACGATCAACCCTGATTACATCTTGTTTCTGGGTATATATAGAGTTCCATTACAAAGGCACTCGACCATTCTATGTATGGATGGGTCATAATTGGCCACCAACCACTTTAACTACCTGATGGAGCTTGTTAGTGTGGTTGCTTGCTATAGCAGATGAATTTGATCCTTTCCTGTGCTCTGTTATCCTCTCGGGTAGGGGGAGTGTCGTATGGGATGAAATCCTATACCTGTTGAATGAAATTATCTACTCAAGCCTTGTCCTTCTTCTTCTCGGGCATATAGTCTATTGAATGTGGTTGTTGAGGAGGAAATGCACCAGGTACTAGTAGACGGTCATCTTCATCCTTTTGGCGCACAGAATGGTCAGGGCAAGTGGACTGCATGGTGAATGTACGAGCAGGATGGAGGAGGGAAATCAGTTGTCAGATCAGGCGAATAGACGATGAAGATCGCTCGACGTGGACTATCAGGAAAGTGGGGCAGAATGAACATGGGTCATTGGATCTCGGGTGGGTAGATCCTATGATCATCGGGTGGAGGAGACGCGTGGGAGTTAATGGGTGGGAATAGTGGTTTCAGCAGTAGGCGGTATTTGTCGCACCAGCGTTGGGGGTTGGGCGGTAAAGGTACAAGGGCGTGTGATACCACTCAGAGGGTGATTCATGGCAGTGGGGAAGGGATGAAAACTTCCCTCCATCGTACATTAACGCACTGCTATGTTGTGGTTGTGGGGGAAGAGGATGCCATCCGATCGCGTCGAAGATGATCAGACGGCAGAGTTTAAGTCACGTGGATTTCATTGGATGTGACAGGGAAACGTTGGGTTGGGGGTGGTAGAGAGCAACGGTTGAGGTCATGGAAGTGGGAGTTTATGAAGGCTCGTAGTTATATGGGGTATAGGATTTAGCGCTCAGGGCTTAAGAGCGAGGACACTTTATATGATTTTTAACCAAAAAGTATGAGAAATGGAGATGGCGGGAGGGTGAGAGAAGTAAAGGAGAAAGGGAGGGAACCCACTAAAATCCTTCTCCAAGTGTGACCAGGGGCCAACTTTGCTTCCAACCTTTAGAACATTGATGTTATATAGCAGAGCTAACAAGATTATTCATACATTGGTTTTGATTTTGGCTTTAATTGAGGTGATTTCCCTAAGTCGTACAATGTTGTAGCAGGGATGGTAACTGTGTGTTGAAATAGGTTGAGTCAGACAAAGATGTCAATGATGTTGTTGAAGGAACACCATAGATGAAAGTTCATTATATGGTTGGTGGGATCTTTTCATTATTTTCCTTTCAATTTGGGAATATTCGATGATAACTTGGCTGGGATAGGTGTCCATTGTTGATTCTATTCAATGGGATCATTGGCAAGCTTCATAAGGTTCAAGAGGTTGAATGAAGTTACAAATGGTATTTTCCATTGTGGGATGAACTTTAAGTGTGGTTTTGATGGGATTCCCTTGCCTGGTAGTGTTGGTAGTGGTACTTTCCACTGTAGTGTTGGGGTTACCTTGAGGGGTGGTGATCGGGGTACTTTGGGAGGAACTATATCGTAAGAAAGGTGCACCAAGAATGAATTTACCCACCAAGGTAGTTGGATGTTGTTTCCTATGATGATGTGGTGAGAGACTAAGATCTCCTCCTCGAAAAGGTGGGACCTATTTTAGGCACCTAGAGTTGTAGGAAAACCTATGGCCCCTATGGTGCTATAGAAGGTGAAAGACAAATATTGTGACTGGGTGTTTTTAGAAAACCAAATGTATTATATACATAAGGCATAAAAAATAATAAATTGTTAATTTTACCTTTAACTCTTTTCATGTGTGAAATAATAAAAGAAAGGCTTGTGAGGCTTTGGCTATGATAAAAAGACTTAAAATACCTAGTGTCCTTCGACTCAATGAGTAAGAGATCCTTCTGAAGGTTTTGTATAAAGGTATAAGGCCACATCTCGAAAGTACTTACGATGTTTCTAATATTGAAAACCAACAAAGGTCTGAAAGAGGGTTATACCAGGAGGGTACTAGGGACACATCTTGAAATTACTGGTGACGCTTCTAACAACCTAATTGAATCACATCCAGGTGGAAGTGCTGCTACACATGACTACTAAAATACCTACATCCAGTGGGAATGAGAGAATCTTAGCTTCTTTTTTTCGGCATTAGACTAAGTGCCCCTACCAATGAAGTAGGAAAAAACAACACATGAGTAGGAAAAGGGTACTCTATATTCATTGCTGGTAGTGTAAGAGTTACATATGAATTTCAAAGACACTTGGAGGGATTTGATTGAGAAATGGTGCTGAATATATCTCAACAAGGATTTCCCACTCTCAATCATTTTTGCAAGCTCTTTCTCTCTCAAAGAATAAAAGAAAACTATCTCAAATTGTGTAATTATTCTAGCATTTGTATGCTTGATTTCTTTGGAGAAATTTTGGTAGCATAATAATGCACAATTTATTCTTACCCCCCTACATGCACTTTCATTTATATAATTTTTTAACACTCTCTTCCTCCTTTAGCTCATCCATGAGCTCATCAATGAGGTTGTTTGTCTCATAAATAATATGAGAGCTACCAGCCTCATTGCATTAAATATTCTCAGCACTCAAGGCTTGAACTATGAGTCTATCATGTGAAGATATTGAGCATATTTCAACAAATGTGCCTCCTAAGGTGTTGACTAGGCTTTCTATGACCCTCATAGTAATCAAAGAAAATTTTTCTAGGATGCAATTAAATCTCTTTGGAGGACCCACAAGGGTTCATTTTTGAACTCAATTTTAGGAAAAACATTTTATTTTTACTTTTTATAAAGTTTCTAATTTGAATTGTTGTCTGTACATGTTTCATACTGATTTTGAGTTCCTGTTAATGTGTACAAATGAGTGTACCATTTTCTCATAATAATAGAGGAAAAAATTGATTTTATTATAGTACCCTTATTGCATCCATTTATCTAAGTTTAAATAAATAATAATGTTTCAAGAAATTACAAATTAACCATTGTCATTAAAAAACAACCCTTTCAATTAACAATATTTCAACCCTTCACCTTATTCATGTCAATGAAACTTCAATATTAATCCATAATATGAAGAATCCATGTTAAATAAACTCCTTTTAAATAAGAAAATATTTCACTCTTAAAAAAATTACATCAATCCTTATAAATCTCACATATCATTAACACACATAACTGCACTTTTAATAAAATATTATGTTCCTTATGTTTTCCACTTCAATTTTATTACATATATCCATTTACCCTTATACCTCCTACACTTTTATGGATTTTTCATATTTATACGATAAATACATTATAATTTTATGTGGTGGACTTTAAGATTATAATCACACAACTTTTCTTTATATTATTAGTGCTACCTTCAAAAGTAATTTTATGAAAAGTGTACATATATTATGGCTTTTTCAAATTTATACCATAAATACGTTACTATTTTATGTTGCGAGAATTGATATTACAATCACACCCTTTTGGTTTATAGTAGCCTAGATCCATGTTAAGCTTAGATATATCAAGGGTAGAGAGGGATCGAATCTCTCTAGGTTCGAACCTATGTTTTTGAGTTAAGATCTAGGGTTAATATGGATGTATGTTGGTTATATAATACTATATAATATCTATATCTGTCTCTATGTGTCCCTTTATTATTCCATCTCTCTCCCCCCTTAACCTTTATGTCTATCACCATCCCTCTCTCCTTATCTCTCCCCCCCTCCCACTCTACCAAATCTCTCTATATACCCCAACTCTCTATCTCTTTCTGTGCCTACCCGTCCCTCTCTATGTATCTCTCTTTTTCCGTATCCTTCCCCCCGCCATCTATATTTATATCTCTCTCCATTTTTCTTTATCTCTCTATTTGACGTCCCCAAACACACACACTATCTCTCCTCCATACCTATCCCTCTTCCTCCCTCCCTCCCTCTAACTCCTTCTTCTTCCCTCTCTCCCCCCTCGAGCTATATATGTATCTCCCTTTGTCTCTCCTTCTTTTTCTCTCTATCTTACCCTCAAATATACACACTCTATGTCCATATCTATATCTTTTTGTCCCTCTTCCTCTCCCTTTATTTACCTTGCTTTTCTTTCTCTCTCATCCCCTTCTCTCCATCTCTCTATCCCTCTCTCTCTCTTCCCTCTGTATCTCATTTCTCCCTCACTCTATCTCCATCTCTCTTTTTACCTTAATCTATCTATTCCTTTCTTAGAATTCCCTTGATTTCTCTCGATTTCTTTCCTTCTCTCTCTCTTCCTTCCTCTCCCTCGCTTTCTCTCCCACCTCCCTCTATCTCTTCCCCCCATATCTCTCTCTACCCTCTAACTCTATAATTATCTCCCTTCCTCTATCCTTCTCTTTGTCTCCCCTTCTATCACGCCCCTATCCTATTGGTAGTCTTTCAATCACACATAGGTGGGTGCGGCACCACTACACTTTTTCTTTTCACCAATACTTCAATGTATGAACTATTCTTAACCAAACTATTAGCCAATTATTACTTCAATTTTTATTATCACAATGGAAATAAACTCTTCAATTAATCATATAATCAATATAAATACATAGTGAAAATAATCAGCACATTATCATATGCGGGAGGGGCAATTCCCATCAGTTAAAATTTTCCCAGTATGAGTATATATATATATAAATTCTGTAATTGTACATAAAACCATACAATTTGGTTTTTCCAAAAATCCTTGGCCTGCACACCTTTATTTTACAAAATTGTGCCTGCAAAATACTGAAGTTGTGTCGTCATGGAAGCTTACCTAAACTACTGAACTTCCCATAGCACTAACATGCCCAACATACATCCTTTCAATTCACCCCCACACCCTCGAGAATCCTCATCATAGCCTTCCCACACTTCACCACACTTGACACACTTTCGTGCCCTCTCATAGAATCTGAAATTCCTTTGTTCACTCTACCGCAACTATGCCTGAATCCTCCATTCATTGGTAGTGTATGAGCTTGGGTCACTATCCGCACTTGCCTCTCTATGTGCGGTGTTGTGTTGTCGTACCCGCAACTTGTTGCAATGGCTCGGGTCATGTGACTACTCGATGCCCAAATCTCGGCTGATTTCGCCCATCCAAACTATGGTTGGGACTGTCAACTTGACCCTGCCTTACTATGACTACCTATCACACTGTTGCTCTATTCACCTAGAAACCCTAACCCTTACCTTGCCAACTTCGGTCAAGATTCCGTACTCCGATAGTGGATTCGACACTCCTCATTCCGCGACTTTTGTGTTTTCTCTCGCTTTCCTTGGTTGAGTTCGATGATTCCTTTCGAGCATCAATTGATCCCAAATATCTATTTGTGTTACCTTCGTTGTAACAACAAGGGATAAATGTTTGCATTTTATCATATAAACTTCTCACCGTGTTCTACGCACACATATATTTCCAGCACATAAGAAGTGATTAATTTTTGTCTATATGAAAAAATTATGCCACTTAGAAGTTGACCTTCCTATTTCCACGCCTATAGTTCGGGCCAAAAACATCATAAAGCCCTAATCATGGCTCACTAATGTGTAACCTAACCTCATGATCCTATGGAGGTGAGGTTTATGTGATTGGAACAACAAGTCACAAATATCAATCACAATGTAAGCCTCTTTGTGGTAGAATTGAATAACAAGTTTGAGATATTTGGAGATGATGGGGGTTCAAATCGAGAGGAAAAACTATAAGATGGATCAAAAGATTGGGGAGAAACAGAGAACAAATCAAAGAAAGAACTTGAAAAAGATTAATTAAGTTTGAGTGTTGTGAACCAATCACAATGTGTGTTTAAAACAAAAGAAAATGTTGATATCAAGTAGTATGATGGCGAGATTGATGCTCTCAAGATGAACCACTCATTGCACTAGCTCGAAGTTTCTTTGAGTGTCCATGAGATCGAGGAAGGGAAAATATCTCATGCGCATGACTAAATGAGAGGACCATGGACTCACTTGGTGGGAGATGCACATGAAACCCCTAAGGCTGGAGGGAGAACCTCAGGTTACTAAATGGGAGGATTTCAAAACCCTCTTTAAGTCACATTTTTATCCCATTGGGCATGTGGAAGATGAGTGGATCTGATGGCATTACTTTAGTTAAAATATAGGAAAAAATGTGGAGTATGACATGAAATTTAGAAAGATAGTTATAATGTTGGGTATCTATCCAAAGAACCAATATGTACTCCTTAAGTGTTTAGGTGGCGTGCACTAGTATCTATGCAAGCAAGCGATGATGTTCAAGCCAAAATAGGTGGAGGAGGCTTGTGTACAAGCGCAATACCTAGAAAACATTGGCCTAAAGAGGGAAAAATGAAGTGGATCAAAGCAGAAGGAGCAAAAATATGCTTCTAAGGAGGGGAAAAACAAAATGGGGTAAATGATAAAAAGATGGCTACCAAAATGCACCAATGCAAATATCCTAGCAAGAACTACAACCACTCCAACATTTATGGCCATACAAAGGAGAAGTGCTAGAAGTTGAATGAAGAGCTAGACCTAAAGAATAAAAAGAAATATAACAAGAAGAAGAATCTCATGGCCATGGATTTGAGCAACCAAGTTGAAATCACCTAAGACATGGATGAGAAGATCATTTGTACATCAATGCAGAAGGAGGTGAATCTGAGTAGCCTTCAACACCATGAAGAATAGATAGAAATCACCAAAATCTTTCATATAAAGATATGGGTCAATCACAGGAAAATCACAGGAAAATCTCATTTCATGAGAGGTGGTCAAGAAGTTTCGGTTGGAAGTTGGTGATCATCCAAACCCATATCCATTGGGATGGGTAAATAAGGATGTACAACTCAAGGTAACAAAATAATGTAAAATTAGATTTACTATGAGTGTTGAGTATCTTGGTGAAGTGGATTTAGATGTGGTTCCCTTTTATGTATGTGGAGTCATGTTTGGGATTCCATACATGTACATGTGTGATGCAATATTCATGATGAGAGCTAACGAGTATGAGCTCATTAAAAGTTTCACTTGTAAGTGACAACCAAGCCAAGAAATTTATTGGTTCCAACTCAAAGAATATTTTATTGTTTTTAATAGAAAGTGAGTGCATAGAGGAGTCAATAAGAGGCAAGGCATCCCTAGAGTGGTGCACTATGAAACAAAAACAACAATTGTTCGAAATGGAAGCAAACTAAGTTCTTTTGACCTTATCAAATTTTATTTGTGATATTTCATTGGTTTTGTACATTCCTTTTAGATTTTTCTAGTGATTTTCATCTTTAAAATTTACTGTTATTTTAATTATTCCACATTTTTCAATTTTATGGGTATATTTCAAGTCAGTTTTCTTCCAAGTCTATTAGATCTATTAAGAATAATGATTTTAGTTTTTATGAAGGTAATATTGCACGCTATAGCATATATTAAATGATAGATTTGAGAAGTTAATATTGATAAGAACATTGTACTAAATAGATACATTTGATTGTAGGGTCATATGGTATTTTAATGTTCAAATGAAATCTATACTTTAGTTCTATGAATAAAAAAAGATAACGAAGATTATAGTGAACCCCACAAACACACTAATTTTTTTTCTTATGGATCTCTAAGGGTTTGGATTTCAAATATCGATTCTACCCTCATGTAAATCAAAGATTTTCATTGAGTTGGGTATGTTAGAAGCACTTTCAAATCTAATGTGGCAAATGGAGATTGAGCGAGGTCATCAATAATACTATAGTTGTAGGTTTCCTTTGATTTTTGGGTGGTGCAAGGTAATGATCCATTCACCATATTGGAGATAGGTTCAATGGGAGTTCATTGCATCATAAAAGGTGGCATAGTTGTATTAGTAATGGGTACTATTGGTATTGAGGGATTACGTTTTGAAGGGTTCCATAATTTTGACTATGGGTTTAGAGCAAGGCATATGTTCCTTGCATGTAAATGTCACGACTAACAATGTCATAAGAACTTCTCCATATTTGATTTTGATTTTGGGAAGGACAAATATCATGTTGAGTATCTACTGCTCCTTGATGGGGAAATAGATTTTCCATGATGGAAGGCTTTTGGTTTGCTCCCCCCTATACCCTACCCTCTCTCATGTGTTTCAACTCTAGGATTTGAGGGAAATTATGGGTATAGTTTCTATACTCTCCATGAAGGACAAAAGAATGGTTAGTCCATATAATAGAATTCTTGTTTTCCTTTTCTAGATTATTCATACATTGGTTTCGATTTTGGCTTTAATTGAGGCGATTTCCCTAAGTCGTACAATTTTGTAGCAAGGATGGTGGGCATGTGTTGAAATAGGGTGAGTCGAACAAAGACATCAATGATGTTGTTGAAGGAACACCATAGACAAAAGTTCATGATATGGTTGGTGGGATCTTCTCATTATTTTCCTTTCAATTTGGGAATATTCGATGGTAACTTGGTTGGGATAGGTGTCTATTGTTGATTCTATTCAATGGGATCATTGGTAAGCTTCATAAGGTTTGAGAGGTTGAATGAAGTTACAAATGGTATTTTCCATTATGGGATGAACTTTAAGTGTGGTTTTGATGGGATTCCCCTACGTGGTAGTGTTGGTAGTGGTACTTTCCATGGTAGTGTTGTGGTTACCTCAAGGGGTGGTGATAGGGGTACTTTGATAGGAACTATATCCTAAGAAAGTTGCACCAAGAATGAATGCCCCCCACCAAGGTAGTTGGATGTTGTTTCCTATGATGATGCGATGAGAGACCAAGATCTCCTCCTCGAAAAGGCGGGAGCTATTTTAGGCACCTAGAGGGGTAGGAAAACCTAGGGCCCCTATGGTGCTATATAAGGTGAAAGACAAATTATTGTGAGTGGGTGTTTTTAGCAAACCAAATGTATCATATACATAAGACATAAAAAAGAATAAATGGTCAATTTTCCCTTTAACTCTTTTCATGTGTGAAACAACAAAAGAAAGGCTTGTGAGGCTTTGGCTATGATAAAAGATCTTGAAATACCTAGTGTCCTTCCACTCAATGAGTAATAGAGCCTTGTGAAGGTTTAGTATAAGTGTACTAAGGCCATGTCCCAAAAGTACTTATGATGTTTCTAATAGTTGAAAACCAACCAAGGTCTAAAAGAGGGTTATACCAGGAGGGTACTAGCGACACATCTTGAAATTACTGGCAACTCTTTTAACAATCTAACTGAATCACCACCAGGTGGAAGTGCTACTACACATGACTGCTAAACTACCTACATCCAGTGGGAATGAGAGAATCTTAGCTTCTATTTGTCATCTATGGACTGAGTGCCCCTACCAATGAAGCAAAAAAAAACAACACATGAGTAGGAAAAGGGTACTCTATATTGATTGTTGGTAGTGTAACAGTTACAAATGAATTCAAAAGACACTTGAAGGTATTGGATTGAGAAATGGAGCTCAATATATCTCAGCAAGGATTTGCGATTCTCAATCGTTTTTGCAAGCACTTTCTCTCTCAAAGAATAAAAGAAAACTCTCTCAAATTTTGTAATTATCGTAGCATTAGTATGCTTGATTTCTTTGGAGAAATTTTGGTAGCATAATAATGCACAATTTCTTCTTAACCCTCCTACATGCACTTTCATTTATAGAATTTTTTAACACTGTCTTCCTCCTTTAGCTCATCCATGAGCTCATCAATGAGGTTGTTTGTATCATAAATAATATGAGAGCTAACATCCTCCTTCCATTAAATATTATCAGCACTCAAGGCTTCAACTATGACTCTATCATGTGAAGAGATTGAGTATATTTCAAAAAATGTGCCTCCTAAGGTGTTGACTAGGCTTTCTGTGGCCCTCACAGTAATCAAAGAAAATTCTTCTAGGATGCAATTAAATCTCTTTGGAGGACCCACAAGGGTTCAATTTTGAAATCAATTTTAGGAAAACCTTTTTATTTTTACTTTTTCATAAAGTTTCTAATTTTAAATGTTTTCTCTACATGTTTCTTATTGATTTTGAGTTCCTATTAATGTGTTTAAATAAGTGTATCATTTTATCATAATAATAGAGGAAAAATTGATTTTATTATAGTACCCTTCTTGCATCCATTTATCTAAGTTTAAATACAATAATAATGTTTTAAGAAATTGCAAATTAACCATTGTCATTGAAAAACAACCCTTTCTAATAAAAATATTTCAAACCTTCATCTTATTCATGTCAATGAGCCTTCAATATTACTCTATAACATGAAGAATCCAAGTTAAATAAACTCCTTTTAAATAAGAAAATACTTCACTCTTAAAAAAAATTACATCAATCCTTATAAATCTCACATATCATTAACACACATAACTGCACTTTTAATAAAATACTATGTTCCTTATGTTTCTCACTTCAATTTTATTACATATATCCATTTACCCTTATACCTCCTACACATTTATGGATTTTTCATATTTATACGATAAATACATTACAATTTTATGTGGTGGACTTTAAGATTATAATCACACAAATTTGCTTTATATTATTAGTGCTACCTTCAAAAGCAATTTTTTGAAAAGTGTACATACATTATGTCTTACTCAAATTTATACCATAAATACTTTACTATTTTATGTCCTGAGCATTGATATTATAATCACACCCTTTTGGTTTATACTAGCCTAGATCCATGTTAAGCTTAGATATATCAAGGGCAGAGAGCAATCAAATCTCTCTATGTTCAAACCTATGTTTTTTAGCTAAGATCCGAGGTTAATATGGACATAGATTTGTTTTATAATACTATATAATATCAATATTTTTCCCAATGTGTCCCTTTCTTATTCCATCTCTCTCCCCCCTTAACCTTTATGTCTATCACTGTCCCTCTCTCCTTATCTCTCCCCCCTCCCACTCTGCCAAATCTCTCTCTCTCTACCCCAACTCTCTATCTCTTTCTGTGCCTACCCTTCCCTCTCTATGTATCTCTCCTTTTCCCACTCCCCCCCCACCATCTATATTTATATCTCTCTCCATTTTTCCTTTATCTCTCTATTTGACCTCCCCAAACACACATACTATCTCTGCTCCATACCTATCACTCTTCCTCCCTCCCTCCTGCCCTTTCACTCTCTCTTCATCCCTCTCTCCCCCCTCCAACTATATATGTATCTCCCTTTATGTCTCCTTCTTTTTCTCTCTATCTTACCCTCAAACATACACACTTTATGTCCAATATATATTATATATATATAGTATATATGATATATAATAATATTTATATATGTTATATATTATTATAATAATTATATTTTGTCCCTCTTCCTCTTCCTTTCTTTACCTTGCTTTTCATTCTTTCTCTTCCTTCCTCTCCTTCACTTTCTCTCCCACCTCCCTCTATCTCTTCCCCCCATATCTCTCTCTACCCTCCAACTCTATAATTATCTCCCTTCTATCACACCCCTATCGTAGCGGTAGTCTTTCAATCACACATAGGTGGGTGTGGCACCACTACACTTTTTCTTTTCACCAATACTTCAATGTATGAACTATTCTTAACCAAACTCTTAGCCATTTATTACTTCAAGTGTTATTATCAGAATAGAAATAAACTCTTCAATTAATCATATAATCAATATAAATACACAGTGAAAATAATCGACACATCATCATATGCGGGAGGGGAAGTTTCCATCAGTTAAAATTTGCCCAATATGAGTATATACATAAATTTTGTAATTCAACTATACATAAAACCATACAATTTTGTTTTGCCAAAAAGCCTTGGCCTGCACACCTTTATTTTACAAAATTGTGCCTGCAAAATGTTGAAGTTGTGTTGTCGTGGACACTTACCAGAACTATTGTACTTCTCATAGCACTATCATTCCCACTATACATGCTTTCAGTTCACCCCCATGCCCTTGCGAATCCTTGTCATAGCCCTCCCACACCTCACCACACAACACACTTTCATACCTGAATCCTCCATTCATTGGAAGTGTGTGAGCTCATTTCACTACCCGCACTTGCCTCTTAGTGTGCAACATTGTGTTACCCTACCCAGAACTCATTTGAGTGGCTCAAGTCATCTGACTACTCGATGCCCAACTCTCAGCCAGTTCTGCCCGTCCAAAGTGTGGTCGGGACTATTAACTTGACCTTGCCTTACTATGACTACCTATCACATTGTTGCTCGGTTCACCTAGAAACCCTAATCCTTGCCTCACCAACTTTGGTCAAGATTCCACAAACTTCCAGTGGATTCGACACTCCTCATCTTGTGATTTCTGCATTTTCTCTCTCTTTCCTTTGTCGAGTTCGATGATGCCTTTCGAGCATCGATCAATTACCAATATATATGTGGGTTACCTTTTTTCTAACACCAAGGGTTACAACCTTTCACTTATCATTCTGGTCAGCCGATGCTCCATCTCAACATAAGTGTTCCCATGTATATATTTCAGCCTAGCTCATGTAAAATAGGTCATTTTCCTCGTCATTTAGGTCAACCCACGCCACCACTCACCCAACTCATCGGTCTACCTGTGCACTCATCCATAGTCACACAACTTGTCGGTCGCTACACATACTATGTGTGGGCTCACCTGGCACACCTCTTGTCGAATCACCCATGGTGCCTCATGTGGATGCACACTCGCCTGAACAACAAACTCGGGTTTCCTGACACATTGTTCAGTTGTGTTATATTATTTTCATGATTAGCCCTCATAGTTAAATAGGGAGTTAGAAGGGGGGTGGAGCCCCCACTTTGTTGTGCTGTTTACGTAGCGAGGGGATTCACAGGGAGTTTGAGGGGTGCAGGTAACCCCACTTTATGGGGTCTAGGGTAGTGTCTCAGAAAATTTTGGTTTTGGACCCTATGTTAGGTTGGGCAGACCTACCTATGGTTTTGTGCATGATTTTCACACATGGTTTT
>APFE030967657.1:107457-181404 GCA_000404065.3 Pinus taeda | reverse complement strand
AATCTCTATGTATATGTGTTTTATGTGTTATTCTCTCACATTGTTTATTTTCTATGTTTTAGAATTCGTATGCAGGTAATTTATGTACGGGGTTTTGCTAGGACCTATGGTATACCTTTTTTAGTGGGAGATCTGTGAGATCGATTATGGTGGTGAAAGAAGATGGTGAGTAGTGGAAAGATAGAGATCAAGAAATCTAATGGTCAGATTTTTGAGTTGTGGAAACCGAATATGGAGGATCTATTGGTGGATAAAGAACAAGTGGATCGTGGTAGATCCAGATACTAAACCAATGGGAGTGTCCAATGAAGAATGCAAGAAGTTGGATTAGAAGGCAAGGAGCATAATACGATTGTGTGTCTCAGATTCAGTATTGCTGAATGTGTCAAGGGAAGCTATGATGAAGGCTTTGTGGGACAAGTTAGGGCCTTTGTACCATTCTAAGTCTCTGGTGAATAAATTGTTCTTGCGGAAAAAGTTGTATAACATGAGGATGAAAGATGGAGACTCTGTGACAGAGCATCTGAACACATTTAATATTGTGGTAAGTCAATTAGCATCTATTGATATTAAAATTTCATATGAAGATAAGTGCATCAGTTTGTTGTGTTCTCTACCAAATTCGTGGGATAGTTTGGTTATTGCAATAGGTAGCAATGCAACTACCTTGCAGTTTGATGAAATATTCTCATCCATGCTGATGGAGGAGATGATATGGAAAAATATGGAGAGATAGAATGGTGATGCCTTGTCTGTATGAGGACAGTCCCAGACTAGAAACAAAAATAAGTCATTGAGTGGGAAATATAAATCTAAGGTAGATATAAATCTCTAGGAAAACCTGTAAAGGTGGTGTGCTAGAAATGCGGAAAGGAAGGGCACTATAGAAGGCAATGTAAAACTAAATCTCTTGATAAAGGAAAGGGATCTGATGATGCTCCTTCTACAGAGACAAAAACCGCCTCAAATGAAGGTGGGGATGTGTACTTGGCTTCTTCGAGTACATATGTAGATAATGAGGCATGGCTGATTGACTCAGGTGTATCCTTTCACTTCACTCCCCATAGAGAGTGGTTCTGCGAGTATGAGAAATTTGATGGTGGCAATGTCTTCTTGGGGGATGATAGGAAGGCTAGAATCATTGGTCGTGGAAAAGTAAAGTTGAAGTTTCAAGATGGAAGGGTTAGAACATTTCCAAATGTTCTGCCTATTCCTGCATTAGCCAGAAATCTGATTTCTATAAGCAAGCAGGATGATGCAGATGTAAAAATAGTGTTTGAGAAGGATACCCACAAGATGGTTTGGGGGGCACTGGTATTGATGAGGGGAGTTCAAATTGGAACTCTGTATAAGCTGCAAGGTAGCACTGTTGTTGATGGGTGCAACAGTTCCATGGTTCCTGAAAGTGGAGTAGAAATTTTAGTGGTCTCTGGAGAGAAGACCATGTTGTGGCATCAAAGGCTTGGACATATTGGAGAGAAGGGCCTTCAAATATTTCATGGTAAAGGTATGGTAGAAGGTATGAGTAATAGCTCTCTGGATTTTGATCTTTGTGAAAGATGTGTATATGGGAAGTAGAATCAGGTGAGTTTCCCCTCTGGTTGTAAGAGGGTGAAACATATATTAGAGATTGTTAATAATGATGTGTCTGGACCTATGAAGGTTCCATCACTGGGTAAGTCTGTGTACTATGTATCATTTATAGATGACTTCTCAAGGAATACATGGATATATTTCCTTAAGAAGAAATCTGAAGTCTTTGACACGTTTAAAGAATTCAAGGCTTTGGTGTAAAATCAGATAGAGAAGAAGATAAAGGTGCTGAGGACATGTAACGATGGAAAGTTTTGTAGTAAGGAATTTGAAGAATTATGTAAGAAATGTGGTATAGCATGGAAAAATACTAGTCCATATACACCTCAACAAAATTGAGTTGCAAAAAGAATGAACATGACGTTGATGGAAAGCATAAGAAGCATGCTCAGTGGAGCCAGGTTAGGACAAGAAATCTGGGCAGAGGCAGTGGAGACAGCATGTTACCTGGTTAACAGATCACCTTCATCAGCGTTGAAGGATAAAACTCCAAAAGAGGTATGGAATGGTAAGAAACCCTCTCTTTCACATCTGAGGGTATTTGGATGTGATGCATATGTACATGTTCCAAAGGAGAAATGAACCAAATTGGATAGTAAATTTTAAAAGTGCATCTTTATTAGGTATAAGGATGGTTTACAGGGTTGTAAGGTTTGGAACCTAGTAACAAGGAAGGTCGTGTACAACCGAGATGTGGTATTTGGAGAGGTGAAATATGTTATTAAACATGAAGTCCAACCAAAGGAACCTGAGAAGATAGAGTTTGAGATAAAGAAGGAAGAATCAGACTCTACAACAAAGGAGGAATCAGAAGATGAAGAGCCACAAACTCCGGGTGTGAGAAGATTATTTTGAGAAAGAGGGAAGCCAGAAAGGTATATTCCATCTACTTTCTGTTCAAATTTTTCTTTATCTATTACTCATGATGATCAAAGAGTTGTGAAGAAAGAAACAGATTCAAAGGATGGAAAACTTTGGAAAGAGGCCATGCTTGATGAAATGCCATTTTTGCACAAAATTAAGCTTGGGAACTGGTGGAGTTATTGGTTAGAAGGAAACCCATTGGCATTAAATGGGTGTTCAAGAAGAAGACAAATGCAGAAGGAAAGGTGGAGAAATACAAATCTTGGTTGGTAGCAAAAGGTTATTCCCAGGTGCTGGGAATTGATTTTGGTGATATTTTTTCTCCTATCGCCAAGGTAACTTTTATTAGATTACTTTTATCTATTGTTGCTGCTTTTGATTTTGAGGTAGAACAGATGGATGTGAAGACAAAATTTCTTCACGGGGATCTAGAAGAGGAAATCTGCGTGAAGAAACCAAAAGGCTTTGTGGTAAAGGGTGAGAAAGAACTGGTATGCAAGTTAAAGAAGTCTCTATATGTGTTAAAACAATCACCAAGGATGTGGTATTAGAAATTTGATACATTTCTACGAGGAATTGGCTTCACCAGAAGCAAAGAGATAACTATGTGTATTTTAAATTAATTGGTGACTGTGTTATTTAGTTGGTCTTGTATGTGGATGATATGTTGCTGGCTGGAAATGACAAATAAATTATCTAGGATTTGAAGACCCAATTGTCATCCAAATTCAACATGACAGATCTTAGTGCTGCAAACTATATTTTGGGCATGGAAATTAAAAGAGATCAAGCAAAGAGGAAGCTCTGGTTAAACCAAAGGAAGTATGTCAAGACAATATTGTAGATATTTAAAATGGAGGATAGTAAACGAGTGAAGGTTCCTATTCCTATAGGTGTAAAGTTATATGTTGAACAGTGTCCCAAGACATAAGAAGAGGAAGAGGACATTTCTCGTGTTCCATATGCAAGTGCAGTCAGTAGCCTAATGTATGCAATGGTCTATACTAGACCAGACATTGAACATTCAGTGGGAGTATTTAGTAGGTTTACGTCAAAAC
This sequence comes from Pinus taeda, assembly GCA_000404065.3. NCBI lineage: Eukaryota > Viridiplantae > Streptophyta > Pinopsida > Pinales > Pinaceae > Pinus > Pinus taeda. The sequence goes on along the minus strand of APFE030967657.1, from coordinate 177,889 downwards.
CAGGAAAGGATCATTGGACACAACGAAGCAAGTTTTCAGGTATTTATGTCGCACTAGTGATTATGGTTTGTGCTACCAAGGAAGACTAGGATTCAACAGAGTGTTGGATATTCATGGCTTTATTGATGTAGATTGGGCTCAAGATCTAGATCAGAGAAGATCTACAAGTGGGTATGTGTTTAACCTATTTGGAGGTGCAGTCAGTTGGATGAGAAAGAAACAATCTGTAGCTGCACTATCAACTACAGAGGCGGAATACATGGCAACCATTCATGCAAGCAAGGAAGCAGTTTGGTTGCAAAGATTGTGTTCAAATATGGGGTTAGTATAGGGAGCTATAAGGATAGACTGTGACACCCAAAGTGCAATTTTCTTGGCAAAGAACCCTGCATGTCATTCAAAGACAAAGCACATTGATGTTCAATATCACTTTGTGAGGGATATAATAGAAGACAAAAAGGTGTTGCTGGTAAAGGTGGACACTTTGAAGAATACTGCAGATGAATTGACAAAATCTGTGAGCTTTGAGAAGTTCTCTTGGTGTAAAGAAACAATGGTTATTGTAGGGATAGATAAATGACTAAGCTCTCTTGTGGCCCCCTATGGAAAGAAAACAACAAATGGGACAATGTTGGGTTGTGTTATATTCTTCCCACAACTAGCCCATGTAGTTAACCGGGGGATTAGAAGGGGGGTAGAGCACCCCCTTCGTTGCATTGATTACATAGTGAGGGGAGTCACCACAGTTTTGAGGGGTGTAGGTAACCCCACTTTATGGGTTCTGGGGTAGCACCCTAACAATTTTTTGTTTTGTACCCTATGTTAGGTTGGGTAGACCTAATTATGGTTTTGTACATGATTTTCGCACATGGTTTTGGATGCGATGGTTTTTCGGTCCATGGTTTAAGATGTGATGGTTTTTGGTCCATGGTATTGGATGCTTCATCATGTATCAATATGTATTGTAACATTGAAAGAAACATAATGAAAAACTCAAGCTAGTAGTCCCGGTTTTGGGATCCAGGGGAAAATATTTGTGTATATGTGTTTTATGTGTTATTCTCTCACATTGTTTATTTTCTGTGTTTTAGAATTTGTATGTAAGGAATTTCTGTATGGGGTTAAAACCTACACATGCCCACCCATTGCATGCTTCCATCACAAATCTTGTTTCACTTCCTCATTGCATGACTCATAACACATCTCACTGCATGACTCTATCACATAAAATCGAAAGTCTGGCTCCGAGTCACCCTTAACATAACATATTAACCTTAGTCAATTTTAACCAAACGTGGGCACTCCTTACACTTCCATTGCGATGACACACCTTTAATTACAGTTGTTAGTTTTTTTAATCTCTTGGGCATTCGCCAACATCAAGCCCTGACATCCTCCACCACTCTCAAAATGTTGTCATCCTCAAAAACACCATCAAAACAACCTCCATCACTAAGGCATATCCATATATGTGGGCACCCGGATAGCTCCACCCATGACTTGGTCCATGCTTCAATCTCATTAAACTCTGTAGTAAAATCATGTGCTAGATCGCCCTATGATGGTGATTAGTTGGGTAACTAACCCAACCATAACATCACCCTCACAGGAAAAAATGATACTCACATCATGACTATATTCACATCCTCCTATCAATCGTGTCCATATCACCCCATGTGCTTGCTCATAAAATCATAGAGAGGATGAACTGCATTGACAAAAAGAAAATGAGCCTCATCCTCATGTCAATCTAGAAAGAGGGAGGGGATAAGAAAGCTAATGGATATCTATCCTCCTTCTCCAACCACTCAATCCACCTATTGAGATTCTCCTCTTCTAATCTCTACATGTATGCTTCCGAGATTTCCTCCTGAGTCTCTGGTCTAGCATCCTTGTTCCCCTCCACTCCCTCTAGCTTCGCTATCAAATCGAGGATATTATTAGACAATTCTCTAATAACCTATGACTGCTCCATGATTTTTGTCTCTGCAGCAGAAAATATCTCATATAGTTCTTCATCCCACTTAATGTCCTCGACATTCATCCTTGTCAATTTACAATGAGTTGTCATAGCTTCCATGATTGGTACCCCCGAAGGTTCATCATCCCATCTATCGTAAATATACAACTTCTTCGTATGTGGCAGCATCATACCCTCATACTGCTTCAAAAATTCCATACCCAATACTGCTTCATACTCATCCATTCGCACAGTTGTGAAGTTGATCTCTTACGAATGCTCACCAATGTTCACATCCACATTCTCTCCCATGCTGATAATCTATCTGGTGGAGAGTTCACTTCTTTAAGATGAACTTGGGTTGGTGAGAATTTCAACCCAACTCTCCTCGCATCTTCTTCCTCGATGAAGTTATAAGTCGCACCACTATCCACCATAGTGAGTAAAGTGCCTTGTGCAACCTTCATGCTAATGTACTACAACTTGTTCTTCTTAGGATCCCACCTTGGGAAAGCCTCACTAATCCTCATAGCTCCCAACATCTGCATCACCCCAACCTATGGTTCCTCCTTTGAACTACTTTGTGTCATTGCAACCACCATTAGTCTAGAAGGAAAATCCTTCACTGTGTGGTTCTCTTCTCATAACCAACATTTCAAATGCTTCTTTATATTCGACTTGTCATCTAATCTCAAATTCTCCTCCTTTATATTTTTCTCTTTTAGTTTATCGCACTTCTTCTTCCTCTCTTTGGTCCCTTCATCATAATGTTCTACCATCCTATCAACTACAGCAAATTCTTCCTATTAGAGTTTTGATATGTTGCCTCTTCTCATCTTTGCGTGCCCAAGGTTTCAATCCTATAATGAAGTTGAATATCTTGTCTTTATTCGCCATATCAGGTAGTTCCAAGATTGCACTCAAAAATTATCATTGATATGCATGTAGATTCCTTGTTTTCTTAATGTACTTAATCTTCATCCTTTCATCCCAAGTCTCATCATGTGGGCTAAAGTGAGCCTCTAAATCTTAGTTCATATCATTCTAAGTAGAGATGCCATCAACATCACCAGTGGCAATCTGATCGAACTTCCATCTCTGCCATATCTTAGTATCCCTTGTAAGGAATTGAGATGCTACCTTGACCTTGGATTTATCAAGGAAACCCCAAGTGCTCCAAGTATTTCTCCATATCCCATAACAAATTGCCAAGTTATTTGTCACTCCTCATCCCATCATAATAATCAGGTTCCTTGAATTTCACATCAGTAGTACCTCCAATTGGTCCCTCCCCAACTGGTTTCTTCAAAATGACTATCTCATTCCTAGCATCATTAAGAGCTTTCTAAAATTTCAAGATTTCATCCAAACCTTGATCTCTTGCAACCCCAATGTTCTTGAATTCCTTTTGTGTTTGTACATAATTCCATTCAGTATACTCATACCAAACCTTGATGTTTTGATGTTCCTCTTCCAAATTCGTGAACTTATCTCGAAATTCATCATTCTCAACTTCCAACAAAGATATCTTGGAAGAAAATTCCTCCATATGATCCAATACCCTATCAATAAAAACTGTCTCAACATCCATGCTAGATTCACTTGTCACTTGAGGTTCTTCTACATTGTGTACCATCATTGTTTCTTCTGATATTTTTAATACCATACACCAATCCATTAAGCTTCAACCATGCAATTTGTCTCTATCAAACTTCTTCTTATTCGATCAAAGCCTTGTGAAAAGTGGGCTCTCATACCAACTATCATGCCATATCTCGATAGTAGTCTTTCAATCACACATAGGTAGGTGTGACACTGCTACAATTTTTATTTTCACCAATACTTAAGTGTATAGACTACACCTAAACAAACACTTAGCCAATTTGAGTGCTTGAGGGGTCATAGCATAGGTTCATAGTTATGTGTGCCAACCAACAAAACCATAAAATCCTCGCCCTTTGGGCAACAACCCATGTAGCGCATGTTCTAGTCTCACCTGAAGCAATATTGGGGGATGAAAAAACCAAGTTTTTGCATCGAGAGGTGTCTGTGATGGGTTTTTGTTACTTCTAGGGTTTTATCCCAACCTTTGTGAACCCTAACTCTTAAAATGCAAGAATCATAGTAACTTACATAAAACATAATCTAACCCTTCGTAGAATACTTTAATGTTATATACCTAGAGTCTGAGGACAGGTAACGGTGAAGAGTTTTGCAGTAAGGAATTTGAAGAATTTTGTAAGAAATGTGGTATAGCATGGCAAAATACTAGTCCATATACACCTCAAAAAAGTTGAGTTGCAGAAAGAATTAACAAGACGATGATGGAAAGGGCAAGAAGCATGCTCAGTGGAGCAGGGTTAGGACAAGAATTCTGGGCAAAGGCAGTGGAGACAGCATGTTGCCTAGTTAACAAATAACCTTCATCAGCATTGGAGGATAAAACTCTACAAGAGGTATGGACTAGTAAGAAACCATCTCTTTCACATCTGAGGGTATTTGGATGTGATGCATATGTACATGTTCCAGAGGAGAAATGAACCAAGTTGGATAGTAAATATGAAAAGTGCATCTTTATTAGGTATAAGGATGGTTTAAAGGGTTATAAGCTTTGGAACCGAGTGACAAGGAAGGTTGTGTACAGCCGAGATGTGGTGTTTAGAGAGGTGAAATATGTTATTAAGCATGAAGTCCAACCAAAGGAACTTGAGAAGATAGAGTTTGAGCTAGAGGAAGAATCAGACTCTACAACAAAGGAGGAATCAGAAGATGAAGAGCCAAAAACATCGAGTGTGAGAAGATTAGTTCGAGAAAGAAGGAATCCAAAAAGGTATAGTCCATTTGCTTTCTATTCAAATTTTGCTTTATCTATTACTGATGATGATCCCTGAACTGTGAAGGAAGTAGTAGATTCAGAGGATGGAAAACTATGGAAGGAGGCCATGGTTGATGAAATGGCATCTTTGCACAAAAATGAGGCTTGGGATATAGTGGAGTTTCTCGCTGGAAGGAAACCCATTAGCAGCAAATAGGTGTTCATGAAGAAGACAAATGCATAAGTAAAGGTGGAGAAATACAAAGCTCGATTGGTAGCAAAAGGTTATTCCCAGGTGCCGGGAATTGATTTTGGTGATAATTTTTTTCCTATGGCCAAGGTAGCTTTTATTAGATTACTTTTATCTATTGCTGCTACTTTTGATTTTGAGGTAGAACAAATGGATGTGAAGACAAAATTTCTTCACTGGGATCTAGAAAAGGAAATATAGATGAAGATACCTGAAGGCTTTGCAGTGAAGGGTAAAAAAGAACTCGTATGCAAGCTAAAGAAGTCTTTGTATGGGTGAAAACAATCACCAAGGATGTGGTATCAGAAATTTGATACATTTATACATGGACTTGGCTTCACCAGAAGCAAAGTAGATCATTGTGTGTATTTTAAATTAATTGGTGACTGTGTTATCTATTTGGTCTTGTATGTGGATGATATGTTGCTCATTGCAAATGACAAAGAAATTATCGAGGATTTCAAGACCCAATTGTCCTCCAAATTTGACATGAAAGATCTTGGTGCTGCAAACTATATTTTGGGAATGGAAATTAAAAGGGATGAGGCAAATAGGAAGCTCTAGTTAAACCAAAGGAAGCATGTCAAGACAATATTGCAGAGATTTAATATGTAGGATCGTAAAGCAGTGAAGGTTTCTATTCCTGTATGTGTAAAGTTATATGCTGAACAGTGTCCCAAGAAACAAGAAGAGGAAGATGACATGTCCTGTGTTCCATATGCAAGTGCATTCGGTAGCCTAATGTATGAAATGGTCTATACTAGACTAGACATTGCACATGCAGTGGGAGTATTAAGTAGGTTTATGTCAAATCCAAGAAAGGAGCATTGGACAGTAGTGAAGTTGGTTTTTAGGTATTTGTGTGGCACTAGTGATTATGGTTTGTGCTACCAAGGAAGACTAGGATTGGAAAGAGTGTTGGATTTTCATGGCTTTGTTGACACATACTAGGCTGGAGATCTAGATTAGAGAAGATCTGCAAGTGGGTATGTGTTTAACTGATTTGGAGGTGCAGTGAGTTGGATAAGTAAGAAACAAGTTGTAGTGGCACTATCAACTATACAGGCAGAATACATGGCAGTCACTCATGCAAGAAAAGAAGCAATTTGGTTGTAGAGATTGTGTTCAAATATGGGGTTAGTACAGGGAGCTATAGGGATAGACTACGACAGCCAAAGTGAAATTTTCTTGGCAAAGAACCCTACATATCATGCAAAGACAAAGCACATTGATGTTCAATATCACTTTGTGAGGGATATGGTAGAAGACAAAAAGGTGTTTCTCGTAAAGGTGGACACTCTAAAGAATATTTTAGATGCATTCACAAAATATGTGAGCTCTGAGAAGTTCTCTTGGTGTAGAGAAACAATGGGCATTACAGGGCTAGATAAATGACTAAGCTCTCTTGTGGGCCCCTATGGAAAGAAAAAAACAAGTGGGAGAATGTTGGGTTGTGTTATATTCTTTCCACAACTAACCCATGTAGTTAATTAGGGGGTTAGAAGGGGGCCAGAGCACCCCCTTCATTGCGTTGATTGCATAGTGAGGGGAGTCACAAGGGGTTTGAGGGGTGCAAGTAACCCCACTTTATGGGGTCTGGGGCAGCGCTGTAGAAAATTTTGGTTTTGGACCCTATGTTAGGTTGGACGGACCTACCTATGGTTTTATGCATGATTTTTGCACATGGTTTCAAATGTGATGGTTTTTTGGTCCATGGTTTTGGACGCGATGGTTTTTGGTCCATGGTATGGGATGCTTTGGCATGTATAAATATGTATTGTAACATAGAAAGGAACATAATGAAAAATCAATATGGTAGTCCTGGTTTTGGGATACAAGGGGAAATCTTTGTGTATATGTGTTTTATGTGTTATTCTCTCGCATTGTTTATTTTCTCTGTATGCTGGTAATTTCTGTATGGGGTTAAAACCTAAACACACCCACCCATTGCATGCTCCCATCGCACATCTCGTCGCTTTTCCTCATTGCACAACTCATAACACATCTCATTGCAGGACTGTATCACATAAAATCGAAAGTCTTCCTTCAAGTCACCTTTAACATAACATATTAACTCGAGTCAACTTTAAATAAACATGGGCACTCCTTGCACTTCTATTGCGATGATACACCTTTAATTGCAGTCGTCATTTTTTTGAATCTCTTGAACATTCACTAACATCAAGCCCTGGCATCTTCCACCGTTCTCAAAATGTTGTGGTCCTCGAAAAAACCATCTTAACAACCTCCATCACTAAGACATATCCATATATGTGGGCACCCAGATAGCTCCACCCATGACTTGGTCCATGCTTCAATCTCGTTAAACTCTATAGTAAAATTAGGTGCTAGATCCTCATGTGATGGTGATTAGTTGGGTAGCTAATCCAACCATAACATCGCCCTCACAAGAACACATGATCCTCACATCATGACTATCTTCACATCCTCCTATCAATCGTGTCCATATCACCCCATGTTCTTCCTCATAAAATCATAGAGAGGACGCATTTCCATGAACAAAAGAAAAATGAGCGTCATCCTCATGTCAATCTAGAAAGAGGGAGGGGATAGGAAAGCTCATGGATATTCATCCTCCTTCTCCAACAACTCAATCCACATATCAAGATTTTTTTCTTCTAATCTTTACATGTATGCTTTCGAGCTTTCCTCCTAAGTATCTGGTCTAGAATCCTTGTTCCCTTCCACCCTCTCTAGCTTCTCTATCAAATCGAGGATATTATCAGAAAATTCTCTAATAACCTGTGACTGCTCCATGATTTTTGTCTCTGTAGTAGAAAATCTCTTCTATAGTTCTTCATCCCACTTAATATCCTCCACATTCATGGTTTTAAATTTACATCAAGCTATCATAGCTTCCACGATCAGCACCCCCAAAGGTTCATCGTCCCATCTGTCATAAATATACAACTTCTTCATATGTGGCACCATCATACCCTCATACTGCTTCAAAAATTCCATACCTAATACTGCTTCATACTCATCCATCCACACAATTGTGAAGTTGATCTTCCGAGACCACTCACCAATGTTCACATCCACATTCTCTCCCATGCTGATGAATTTATCTGGTGGAGAGTTTACTGCTTTAAGATGAGCTTGGGTTGGTGAGAATTTCAACCCAACTCTCCTCGCATCTTCTTCCCCAATGAAGTTATAAGTCGCACCACTCTCCACCATAGTGAGTAGAGTGCCTTATCCAACCTTCATGCTAATGTACTACAACTTGTTCCTCTCAAGGTCCCACCTTGGGATAGCCTCCCCGATCCTTGCAACTCCCAAAATATGCATCACCCCAACCTATGATTCCTCCTTATTCTTTGCATTACTTTGTGCCGTTGTAACCACCATGAGTCTAGAAGGAAAATCCTTCACTGTGTGGTTCTCTTCGCACAACCAACATTTCAAATGCTTCTTCGTATTCGACTTGCCATTTGATATCAAATTCTTCTCCTTTGTATATTTCTCTTTCAGTTTATTGGAATTCTTCTTCCTCTCTTCGGTCCCTTCATCATAATGTTCTACCATCCTACAACTACAACAAATTCTTCCTATAGAGTTTTGATATGTTGCCTCTTCTCGTCATTGCATGCCCAAGGTTTCAATCCTATAATGAAGTTGAATACCTTGTCTTTCTTCACCATCTTAGGTAGTTCCAATATCACACTCAAAATTTATCGATATGCATGTAGATTCCCTGTTTTGTTAATGTACTTAATCTTTGTCCTTTCATCCCATGTCTCATCATGTGGGCTAAAGTGAGCCTCCAAATATTATTGCATATAATTCTAAGTAGATATGCCATCAACATCACCATTGGAAATATGATCAAACTTCCGTCTCTGCCACATCTTAGCATCCCTAGTAAGGAATAGAGATGCTACCTTGACCTTGGCTTCATCATGAGGAACCCCCAAGTGCTCCAAGTAATTCTCCATATCCCATAACAAATTGCCAAGTTATTTGTCACTCCTCATCCCATCAGAAGAATGAGGTTCCTTGACTTTCACATGAGTAGTACCTCCAATCGTTCCCAACCCAACTCGTTTATTCAAAACAACTATATCATTCCTATCGTCATCAAGAGATTTCTAAAGTTTCAAGATTTCATCCAAACCTTGATCTCTTGCAACTACAATGTTCTTAACGTCCTTCTGTGTTTGTGCATAATTCTATTCAGTATACTCATACATAACCTTGAGGTTTTTATGTTCCTCTTGCAAATTCATGAACTTATCTCGAAATTCATCATTCTCAACTTCCAATGAAGCTACCTTCAAAGAAAATTCCTCCATATCATCCAAAAATCTCTCCATGAAAACTATCTCGACATCCATGCTAGGTTCACTTGTCACCCCAGGTTCTTCTACGTTGTTTACCATCATTTTTTCTTGTGATATTGTTAAGACAATACACCAATCCATTCAACTTCAACCCTGCAATTTGTCTCTGTCAAACTTCTTCTTAATCGATCTAAGCCCTATGAAAAGTGGGCTCTCATACCAACTATCACGCCCTATCTCAATGGTAGTCTTTCAACCACACATAGGCATGTGCGACATTGCAACAATTTTTATTTTCACCAATACTTAAGTGTACAAACTACGCCTAAACAAACACTTAGCCAATTTTCTCGCTTGAGGGGTTGTAACGTAGGTTTAGAGTTACATATGCTAACCAACAAAACCATAAAATCCTCGCCCTTTGGGCAACAACCTGTGTAGCGCATGTTCCAGTCTAACCTTGAGCAATATTGGGGGATGGAAAAATCAAGTTTTTGCATCAAGAGGTGTGTGTGATGGGTTTCTGTTACTTCTAGGGTTTTATCCCAACCTTTGCGAACCCTAACTCTTAAAATGAAAGAATCATAACAACTTATAGAAAACAGAATCTAACCCTTCGCGGAATACTTTAAACATTCATAATATTAAGAAAACATGTAAATCAACCACTTTCGCAAATCAATTTAAGTGTTTCTTGAGATAAGTGTAGAAAACATAGCAAATACACATAAATTTCATAAATAAATATAAATTCAAAATACTCAATTATTTCTCCAAAATAGTCTTTATTAGATATAATCCTTCTGTCACAGACTCTTCTTTGCCACACACATAGCTGCAGGGGACCACACACTCAACTTGCGCACTTTCCAATGTCTTTGCACACTAAGGTGTATGATCCTTCCCCTTCGCTTAAGTAGAGGAAACAAACTTTTGTGCCTCACACTACTTGCCCATACAATGATCTTCAATTATTAACTCACTTCCTATGACTCACTGTCACTCCTTTATATAGTTTGTTCCATTACAATACCATGGTTCGTGAACCATGGAAAGGTCACAAAACATCCTATCTTCTAACAAAATAAGGGACTAAAGTGTGTTTTGACTCCGATGACATTCGCACTCCACTCCCTCAAAATGTGGAGACTTTACATAATTAACAAAATTAGTTACAAAAGTTACCCGAGGGGACCATTTCCCAACAATTATTAATTCAAATGTTATTATCACAACGAAAATACACTCTTCAATTAATCATATCATCAATATAAATACACAACGGAAAGCATCAATGCATCATCATATGTGGGAGGGGAAACTCCCATAAGTTAGGGTGTGCCCAATATGAGTATATATATAAATTCTCTAATTCGACTGTACATAAAATCATATAATTCAGTGTTGGCAACAAGCCTTGGCTTCCACGCCTTTATTTTAAAAACCGTGACTACAAAATGCTCAAGTCATGCCACCCTGTACATTTGCCCAAACTATTGAACTCCCCATGGCAAAATCATGCCCTTAATTTGTCATTTCAGCTCATCTGTGCCCTCAACACTCCTTTCCATAACCTCCCTCCACTTCACCACACTCAGCACATTGTAGTGCCCTCTCTTGCAGTCCCAAAGACCTTTGTTCACTCTACAACAACTCTATCCAAATTCTCCATTCACAAGCGGTATTGTAACTCTAGGAACTACCCGCACCTACCTCTTGGAACTACCTGCACCTGCCTCTTGGCGTGTAGTGCCGTCTCACCCTACTCATGGCTCGTTGTAGCAGCTCGGGTCACGTGACTCCTCGACACCCAAATCTCATCAGGTTCTACCTACTGAACGTGCGGTTGAGACTGTTAACTCAGCTCACCTGCACTATAACTTCCCACTACACAATTGTTCAATGCACTGAGAAACCCCGATCCTTGCCTTACCAACTTGATTCCACCTTCTACACTGCGTGTGTGGCTTTAATGCATTCTATGATTTCTGTGTTCACTCTCTCTTGACTTGGTTGAGCTCGATGATGTCTTGTGAACATCCATTGATACCCAATATATCAGAGTGTTACCTTTGTGGTAGCATCAAGGATCGTGGCCTTCCCATATATATATATATATATATATCGGCCTAAATGATGTGAAATATATCGCTACCCTCCATCGAATGGTCATTCAAGTTGGCTCACGCCACTGCTCACTGAGCTCATGAGTCTCCTCACTCACTCATCCACTGTCGCACAACCTTTTGGTCACTCCACGTACTAGGTGTGTGCACGACCGTCGTGCCTCGTGTCGACTAGCCCATGGCCATCTCACTCGGGCATGCGCCCACCAAATTGCCCAACTCAAGTTTCCAAGCATGCCAAGCTATCGCACAATCCCATCACACATCTCATTGCACTTCCTCATCACATGGCTTGTCACACATCTCACCATAGGACTTAATCACATAAAATTGGAATTCTACATCCAAGTCACCTTTAACCAAACGTAAAAACCCAGGTTTCCTTTAACGAAACGCACGTGCTTAGTGCACTTTCATTGTGACCATGTGCCTTTAACCATGATCATCAGTTTTTCGACTCTCTTGGGCACTTGTGAGCTCGAAGCTCTCACGCCTTCTATCCCTATCTCTCTCCTCTCTTTCTCTCTCTCTTCCTTCCTCTCCTCTCTCCCTCACTTTCTCTCCATCTCTCCCTTGTCACTCCCTTTCTCTCTCAACCTCTATTTCTATATGTCTTTGTTGTTTCCTCCCTCTCTCTCACCCTCACACTCCATCTCTCTCTCCTTCCATCTCTTCTTCTCTCTCTTCCTCCTACCCCCTACTCTCTATTTCTCTTAAAATTGATCCCATTGTATTGTATTTAAGAAAGTATCTAAATTAAATAAACTCATTTGTGTGTAAATATTAAACACATATATTGGATGAATCATGTCTAAAAGAATACCATAATCAAAAACTTAAAAGAATTATGGGTCATTTTTCCTCTATCATTGCTAGTCACATTGAAAGCTCTTATCCTTAGTTAAGATGGATCTATGCTAGTACTTAATAATATTATTTATATTATATAAATTTGACATGTGTGTTTATATAGAAATATTCTCTATTTTTATTTTATTAGAACCTTGATTTAATTTATATGGTAATATGGGAATATTATAGAGGGTTTATGTATATCTCAAAACTAATTTTAACCTTCTTGCTTTTGGATTTAATTAAAAATGTTATAAAATTAAATTAAAATAAAATATTTATAAAATATTTTGATTGTGAAATAAGTTGGGGTTTTTGGGCATGTGGTATTGTTAATTCATGGTATTGGTCTATGGTACTATAACAAAATTTATTTATGGGTTAATAATATCCATGGTAAGTGAATGTGGGGTAGATATGCATGGTTAAGAAAATATTTTGATTATGAAATAAGTTATGGCTTTTGGCCATGTCTTATTGATAAACCATGGTATTGGCCCATGGTATTATAACAAATTCCATTTACAAGTTAATAATATCCACCTTAAAGTTGGGGTTAATATCCATGGGTAAGAATATTGTAAGTTTAATGTAAGTATTAAGTATTTATGTCATTATCAATTAAATTTAAATATATTTATGGAATCATTATTTTAATTTTGAAGGTAAAATGGATCTTAATTTATAAGGGAGTTGAAAATTGAGGCTAAATCTTGATTGGAAAAGCTCCCAAAAAATAGCATTAAAGACAACTAGATTTATAAGTACTATATATATAATTTTCTTTTATTGTTTTTAATTTTTTATGATCTGCTTTAGCCAACAATTAAATGTTTACACTCATCTCATCTATATGCACCTTTTATTTATAGCTTTCTATTTTTTACTATTAATACAACTAATGTTTAAATGTTTAAGGTGATAAGTTACTTTAAACTTTTTATTTATTATTTTTAATTTTTTATTATTAATTGAGCCAATATTTAAATATTTAACTTTTTATTATTAATTGAACCAATATTTAAATATTTAGCCTCAATTGACTTTTTATTATTCTTTAATGTAGTTGGCATTTAAAGTTTTTGACAAACATTACATTACACCTACACTTCTTCCCTATTTTTGCTGATGAGTTTTTGAAAAGTGTGCATATCTAGTCATTAGATGTCAAACTTATGGCATTCTATTTAGATACAATATTCTCACTACGAACATTTGTTTACTCTCTTAGTTTTTTGCATATTTTATATTTTATTGATATCAAAATACTAGTTTATAATACATCAATGATGGTGATCACCACACATTGTCATAATAAGAATTGCAAGTGTATTTTTTTGAACTTTGTGATTGTCTAGTGACTCACAATGTAACAACAGTTGGTCATTTTAAGAATTTTTCTTTTCATAATTTGGAGAATAAAATACAATAACTTGATCCCCTAAAAAATACCTAATTCTAAAAACTAAATCACCAAAATCAAAGTCGAGGAGTGAAGTTATGTACAGTGAAAAATCCACAATGTTTTTAGAGTTTTTCTGTGATGGTGGCAAATTTCACATATTGGATAAACTTTGATACTCAACAAATATTCAAGTCAAATGAGTTTTGATAAATATAGAGAAGATGTGGCATATCATAAATGTTGGTAAATCCCTACTCTAAATAATTGTTTTTTATTATTGATGTTTAACAAACCCATAGTTTTGATAAACCATGATATCCACCCATTATTTTTGAATAGTAAAAGAAAACAAAAAAAAAATCTAATTATACAAAATACTTTTACCATATACAACCATTTGTTACCTTTTATCATAATAGTGAGTTATCATATTTACCACTAAACTTTGTAAATATGATATTTAAAATACAACGTGTGAGGATTAGAAAAAATCACCTAACATAATTTGGAACATCAAATCTAAGAATTGGATTAGTCTTTTAAAAAAAATACCTAATTAAAAAAAAAATCATTAAAAATGGATTTTATTAAGTAAAGATATGTAAAATTAAAAATTACAATTTTTTAAGGGGTTTTTTTTGTCATAGTTGTAAATTTCCCAGATTGGATAAATTTTCATAAGGAGCTCATAGTTTAATAAAAAATATTCTTATAAATCTACTTAAGTGTGACATTTGAGTGGTAAAATAGCCACTCTCAATATTTTTGTTTTTATTGTTCTTGGTTAACAACTCCATGTTATTAAAAATTTAGGGAAATTTTGGTATGCCTGCAAATTTAGGGAATTGGATAAATTTAGATAAGGAGGTCATGTTTTAGTCAAACATATTCTTATAAATTTAGAGAAACATCACTTGTGATTGAGGTAGATGTGGTTGAATAGCTACATGTTTTAGTCGAACATATTCTTATAAATCTAGAGAAATGTGACATTTGTGATCCATGTAGATGCTGTTGAATAGCCATAGTCAATAATTAGTTTTTTATTGTTGGTGGTTAACAAGCTCATGCTTTTAGTAAACCATGGTACCGACCCATGGTATTTGAACACTTAGAAAACAAAATAAAAGTCTAATTATACAAATAACTTTTTACCATAGGCAATAATTAGTTTTTTATTGTTGGTGGTTAACATGCTCATGCTTTTAGTAAACCATGGTACCGACCCATGGTATTTGAACACTCAAAAAACAAAAAAAAAGGTAATTATACAAATAAATTTTTACCATAGGCAACCATTAGTTAGTTTGATCATAGTGAGGAAGGAAGATATTGAAGGAATCAAAGGTTCTTTTGCAGACAAGTATTGAATATTTTAGAGGTTTAAATATTTGCAAGCATCAGAGTTGTGGAACAATAGAGCAAAATGACTCTGGAGAAAAAGGACTCTCAACATGCATTAGAGTCCGAAGTGCATTCTTATGAGCAAGTTGAACAAGCTGGGGTAACAAGACACTGAAGACCTAGAAAACTTCCCCATAAATACAAAGACTTTGTTCCAGTACATATTTTAGAATTAGATACAGACCATGAGAGGAAGCCTGAAGTGGGAAGAAAGCCTGGGCTACCCAAAAAGCCTAGTGGGGTTCAGCCTAGTAGGGGTGAAGTGGGAAGAAAGCTTGGGCCACAGAGAAATCCCAGTGAGGTTCTAGAGTCCCTCCATAACCAGAGAGAGGGAGATTTTCAGACCCTAGATAACTAGGGAAAGTCAGTCCTTGGCTAACTAGAGAGAGGGAGATCATGGATCCCTAGATAACCAGATAGAAGGGGGCTCACTCACTTGCGTAAGATGGAATAATAGTGCGCTCACTCACTTACTTGTCAACAGGTAAGATCTTTATTTTGAACTGAGATTTGCTAATATGTACCCAAATTGATTTTCTTATAATGAACCAGCATGCATGTTACTTATTGTGTGCCCAATGTGTATAGTTCTTTTTTGTTTACAATTTCATTAACAACAATCGTTGAAGTGTAAGCCAGTTGGTTCTTTCAGATACAATGACTTATATTTACATACTTAATCCTTAATTTGTGAATGTTTATGATGACCATGAGAATATATGCATCATTACATAGGCAATGTAGAGCATTTTTGTTTAGCAATACAATTTGTTGATAAAAATAATAGTTAATTCAGTGGTTAATATAAGTGATAAAAGTGCTTAATATGAGTATTTTATTTAAATTTGTTAATATGGGTGTAATATTTTTTTTGTAAATGTAGACTAATTCTATTAAGTAAAAATATTGTACAAGAGTATGCATTCCAGAGATGCAGGAAACCGGCAACCGGAAATGATATGACTATCAACCTCGGTTCCGGAGGAATTAAGCAAGCAAGGAGCTACAGCAAAGCACTGGAAATCTAAGAAGCGTTGAACGCTACCCTGAAAGCGTGGAGGCTTCAACACGAAGCTTTTTCCCTTTCCTTTTTTTAACTTCAACCCAGCCATTTTGGGGTGGCTGGGCGACTACAGCTTGAAGATTGGGATCCTCCAGAGGGGAGCTCTCCTTTTCTGAATCTGAAGAGGAGGACAGATGAACACGTTTCTGAGCAATGGCTGAGTCAGAGGAGGGCACCAGGCCATCAGTGGGAGGGCCCTCATTCAATTCTTCATCGCTATCTTCATCTTCAGAGCTGGAGGAATCAGAGTCCGCGACTGGAGGAGGAGAGCACGGAGCCCATCGTTTGGATTTGGGCTTGGAGTCGTTGGCCTTGTTCTTCTTTGTCGGACGAGATGGGCATGTATTCTGCAAATGCCCCGATTGGTGGCAATGTCGGCAACGAAAAGCTGTATTCTCGTAATCCAGTGTTTGGGTCCAGACAAAGTCGTTTATCTTGAGATTGATTTGTTCTGGAAGACCTTTACTCAGATCTAACTCCACACATACTCTTGCATATGAGTAGAGACCGTTGAATTCCCGCCATAAATCTCTCTTGATGTAGCTTCCCAGGGTGTCTCCTATAGCTCTGAAGACCCGAGTACTCCAAAGGTGGGCAGGTAGGTTTGGAAGCCGAATCCATACCGGTGTCTTGGTAATGACTGCATTGGTTGGATCAAAATCTGGGAACCAAGGAGTCAAAAATAGCCCTGAAGAGCCCATGAACCAAGGGCCCTCTGCTAAAGCCTTTTCATAGTGCTTATTATTGTCAAATAGAACAATGAAATAACCTTTCGAACAAAAAAAGATCTTACAGTGATGTGTCCAGTTTGCATGGATCCATGCATATAGATCCTGAGATCGCGGCCATAATCCATTAAATCTGCAAATGATGGCTCTTTCTGCAAGATCTTGAAGCTGGGAGGCCATATCTTCATGCATGAGTTCCACAGAGGGGACTTCTTCAGTCTTGTCAACCAAGAAGGCTTTAGATTTAAGGGCTTCCGGGGGCTTGGGGTTCTCAGAATGCACTGCATCCTTGTATGAGAAAGGCCGAGTAGAGGAAGATTGTCTTGCTGCTCCTCCTCTTAAACGAAGGGTAGCCACCACCAAGCTGTTCCTGGAAATGCTGTAAGAAGAGAGGGGAAGAGGGTCTTCAAGTTGTTTACCTTGAAAGAGAAGTCGCAGAAGGCTTGATGGGATCCCCATGCTGCGCTCTAGATTCAGTTTAAGTTCCTGCACCAGATCTGAAGGGCTGACCCATTGCATGCTGGTTCTGCCTGAAATCTGAGAAATTTGGATTTGAAAGGAGTCAGATAAGGGCTTTGACTCCATGCAGATCTTTGGATCTGGCCGGAGCGTAGGCCTGTCTGCCTTCTGGATGGATAGATCTGGCCGATCTTTGACAGATCTAAAGCTCAGACTGCGGGGAAGAGATTCGTATTTCCGGAGCATGAGTTGCTGGGCAAGATTAACATTGTCCGGGCAAGAACCCTCACGTTCGTAGTTCCTGTATTTCACCAGATTGTCCTTTCTTGGCATCTCATTCTTGCGAGCTTTGAGCGCGGCAGCGAGGAGCCTGGGCAAGCGAACAAACTCGGCGGCCTCCACCTGAGGCGTCTAGCGCTCGGGATTCTTGTAGCAGGGAGAGGCGGGCCTCGCGAAGAACTGGACAACATCGTCCTCTCTGTTGTGGCCACTTGTGCCACCGAGCAACAAAGTAGCGATCTATAAGCAGCCTGAGGCTTTCCGGATCTGCTGCGCGGCTTCCAATGCTGCTCCGTCTGGATCGACGCCCACGAGACTCGAATCGTTGATGCTGGAGATGGTGATGAAGGCACACCCGCTCGTAATCGCTCCAGATCCAACCCCCGAGCCCTGATCGGGCCCCGAGTTACCAGCCGTGCGGGAGACAAATATCCCCTTCTCCATAGCCCCGAAGGCATCGAGCGCAATGCTATCCCTGCAACAGGGCACCGCTCCTCCTCCCAAAGACAGTGATAAAACATTAACCCTGTCCTTCACGGCGCGTTCAAGCCCAGCCAAAATATCAGAGCTTAAACACCCCGCAGTCCAGCAAACCTTGTACACCACAACTCTCGCCCTCATCGCCATCGGAATCCGTCACCTAAATTTCCCTATTAGGTGCTAATTAATATAATTATATTCTGGGTGTAATATTATTCATGTTTCAATTTCTTTTTTTGTTTGCCCAGTGGTGCAAAGCCTTGGCCACACTAGCCTTAACATGACTCAATTTTTGCCTATTTAGTTTCCAAACTATGACTCTCACATCAAAAACATACTTAACACTACATCCCATCACCGGCTTCTTGGGTTGGGCTCCATGTTTTAATTTCTTGAATAAAATATTGGAATTAAGATATATTTTCATCAATGTAATATGCATTATTATCTGTGTTTTATTTATTTATTGGAAAAAATGATTTTGAGATAAGAGTTATTATTTGTATTATTGAAATTAGATTGTTTTCTCAGGTTTTTTTATGTAAAGATTTTTGCGGTTGCTTAAAGTTGTTTCTGTATGGTCATTTTTGTTTATGTAATTTGTGGAACCCTCTTAGTAGTCACCTGATTCTATGAAACTCTGGATCATGAAGAAAAGTTGCAACAGAAGAAAAGTTGCAAAAGAGAAAGACAAGACGGATAAAGGAATGAGTAGCGATGAGATTGAGAAAATGATTGCATAGGTGCACAAGACGAGTAAAATGCAGAACAACGAAAAACTAAAGGGTGAATGAATAAGAATGAGAAAGTGAATAGAGAGAAATTCACAGAGAAGGTCACAAGTAAATTCGGTAATCATCTGAAGGATATATTTCACCGATTTTTGAGTAGACAATCCGTTCTTTGTGATATTTAGTTGGTTTTTCTTTGTGATATTCAGTTGGTTTTTGTACGTTCCTTTCTTTTTTCTTTGTGATAATTAGCTTTTCTTATTTCCACGCTTATGATAAAAGGAAGAGATGTGTTGCAGATTCTCTGTGACCAAGAAACACAATAAGAATTTTATTAAAGATGTAGGAAGTCGGAAGGTTTTAAGATTTATGTGTATATTTCCACTCAATTTTCTTCCAAGTTTATCAGATATATTGAGAATAAAACTATTTGAAGTAATAAAAAAAAAATATTTTATATCTGTAATCTTGCTACATGAGTTTCTTGAGCAAGAAGTACCTCTAAATAAAAAAACTTCCTCCTAACGTCTTCAGGATTTATTTAAATTTCAAAAAACCATATCATGCGTATAGAAACTTTATGTGTGTAGAAACTCTTCAAATTGTGTATCATCCCATTGTGTATCATCCCTCGAGGAACAAGATCAATGCCTCAAACAAGCCCATCAATGTCTGCAAAAAGATCAATGGTGATAACCTTCTGGATTCCTCCTTTATATATAGATCCTTCCTTCCGGATTTATATATAGAAGGAGGAATCAAGATCAATGGTGCTATAGAAGGTGAAAGACAAAAATTGTGAGGGGGTGATTTTATAAAACCAAATGTATCATATACATAAGACATAACAAAGAATAAATGGTTAATTTTTCCTTTAACTCTTTTCATGTGTGAAACAATAACAGAAAGGCTTGTGAGGCTTTGCTTATGATAAAAAATCTTAAAAGACCTAATGTCCTTCCACTCAATGAGTAATGTAGCCTTGTGAAGGTTTTGTATAAGGGTACTAAGGCCACGTCCCGAAAATACTTACAATGTTTTTAATAGTTGAAAACCAACCAAGGTATGCAAGAGGGCTATACAAGGAGTGTACTAGGGACACATCTTGAAATTACTCATGACGCTTCTAACAACCTAATCGAATCACCTCAAGGTGGAAGTCCTCCTACACTTGACTACTAAACTACCTACATCCAATGGGAATGAGAGAATCTTAGCCTTTATTTGTTGACTTTGGAATGAGTGCACCTACCAATGAAGCAGAAAAAACAACAGAGGAGCAGGAAAAGGGTACTCTATATTGATTGTTGGTAGTGTAAGAGTTACAAATGAATTTCAAAGACACTTGAAGAGATTTGATTGAGAAATGGCACTCAATATATCTCAACAATTATTTCCCATTCTTAATCATTTTCGCAAGCTCTTGCTCTCTCAAAGAATAAAAGAAAACTCTCTCAAATTGTGTAATTATCCTAGCATTGGTATGCTTGATTTCTCTCGAGAAATTTTGGTAGCATAATAATGCACAATTTCTTCTTCCCCCCTAGATGCACTTTCATTTATAGGATTTTTTAACACTCTCTTCCTCCTTTAGCTCATGTGTGAGCTCATCAATGAGGTTGTCTATATCATAAATAATATGAGGGCTACCTTCCTCCTTCCATTAAATATTCTCAGCACTAAAGGCTTTAACTACAAGTCTATCATGTGAAGAGATTGATTATATTTCAACAAATGTGACTCCTATGGTGTTGACTAAGTTTTCCATGACCCTAACAGTAATCAAAGAAAAATTTTCTAGGATGCAATTAAATCTCTTTGGAGGACCCACAAGAGTTCATTTTTGAAGTCACTTTTAGGAAAACCTTTTTATTTTTACTTTTTGTAATGTTTCTAATTCTAAATATTGTCTCTACATGTTTCTTACTCATTTTGAGTTCCTATTAATGTGTACAAACAAGTGTACAATTTTCTCATAATAATAGAGGAAAAATTTGATTTTATTATAGTACACTTCTTGCATCCATTTATATAAGTTTAAATACAATAATAATGTTTCAAGAAATTACAAATTAACCATTGTCTTTAAAAAAAAACCCTTTCTAATAACAATATTAAAATCCTTCACCTTATTCATGTCAAAGAACCTTCAATATTACCCCATAATATGAAGAACCCATGTTAAATAAACTCCATTTAAATAAGAAAATACTTCTCTTAAAAGATTTACATCAATCCTTATAAATCTCACATACCATTAACACACATAACTACACTTACAATTTCAATAGTATGTTCCTTATGTTTTTCACTTCAATTTTATTACATATATCCATTTACCCTTATACCTCCTACACATTTATGGATTTTTCATATTTATACGATAAACACATTACAATTTTATGTGGTGGACTTTAATTATAATCACACAAATTTGCTTTATATTATTAGTGCTACCTTCAAAAGTGGTTTTTTGAAAACTGTACATACATTATGGCTTTTTCAAATTTATATCATAAATGCTTTACTATTTTATGTCATGACCATTGATATTATAATCACACCCTTTTGCTTTATACTAGCCTAGATCCATGTTAAGCTTAGATATATCAAGTGCAGAGAGGGATCAAACTCTCTAGGTTAAAACCTATGTTTTTGACTTAAGATCCAGGGTTAATAAGGATGTAGGTTCGTTATATAATACTATATAATATATATATTTGTCTCTATGTGTCCCTTTTTTATTCCATCTCTCTCCACTCTTAACCTTTATGTCTATCACCATCCCTATCTCCTTATATCTCCCACCTCCCACTCTGCCAAATCTCTCTCTCAACCCCAACTCTCTATCTCTTTTTGTGCCTACCCCTCACTCTCTATGTATCTCCCTTTCTCCCTCTATGCCCCCTCGGGCGCCCCCCATCTATATTTATATCTCTCTCCATTTTTCCTTTATCTCTCTATTTGACCTCCCCAAACACACATACTATCTCTGCTCCATACCTATATCCCTCTTCCTCCCTCTCACTCTTTTCTTCCTTTCCTCTCGTCCTCCCTCCAACTATTATTATGTATCTTCCCTTTGTCTCCTCCTTCTTTTTCTCTTCTATCGTTACCCTCAAACATACAACTCTATGTCATACATTATATAATATATAGTTATATATTTTATATATATATTATATATATATAATACTATATATATATTATTATTATCATATATGACTTTATATATATATATTATAATATATATCTTTTTCCCTCTTCCTCCTCCCACCTCCCTCTATCTCTTCCCCCATATATTCTTTACTCCAACTCCTATGAAACTTATTCCCTTCCTCTATCTTTCTCTGCCTCTCCCCTTTTGTCACACCCCTATCGAAGTGGTTGTTTTTCAATCACAGATATGTGGGGTGACACACATACCAACTTTATCCTTTTAACACTACTTCATGTTGAACTATTATTAACCAAAACTCTTAGCTTAATTAATTCTTCAAGTTTTATTATCACAACGGAAATAAACTCTTCAATTAATCATATAATCAATATAAATACACAGTGAAAATATTCAACACATCATCATATGTGGGAGGGGAAATTCCCATCAGTTAAAATTTTCCCAATATGAGTATATAAATAAATTCTCTAATTCAATTGCACATGAAACCATACAATTTGGTTTTGCCAAAAAACCTTGGCCTACACACCTTTATTTTACAAAATTGTGCCTACAAAATCCTGAAGTCGTGTTGTCGTGGATGCTTACCTGAACTGCTAAAATTCTCATAGCACTATCGCACCCACCATACATCCTTTTGGTTCAACCCTGCACCCTCGAGAATCCTTGTCATAGCCTTCCAATAGTTCACCACACTCAACAGACTTTTCTGCCCTCTCGTAGAATCTGAAATTCCTATGTTCACTCTATTGCAACTATGCCTCAATCCTCCATTCATTAGGAGTGTGTGAGCTTGGGTCACTACCCACACTTGCCTTTCAGTGTGCCACATTGTGTCACCCTACCCACAACTTGCTATAGTGGCTCTGGTCATCTGACTACTCGACGCCCAACTCTTAGTTGGTTCTGCCCATCCAAACTGCGGTTGAGAGTGTTAACTCGACCCTGCCTTACTATGACTACCTCTCACACTATTGCTCGGTTCACCTAGAAACCCTAATCCCTGCCTCACCAACTTCGGTCAAGATTTTGCACTCCGTTAGTGGATTCAGTGCTCCTCATTCTGTGATTTTTGTGTTTTCTCTTGCTTTCCTTGGTCGAGTTCGATGATGCCTTTCGAGCATCGATTGATCCCCACTATATATGTGTGTTACCTTTGTTGTAACACCAAGGGTTATGGCCTTCTACTTATTGTTCAGGCCAACCGAAGCTCCATATAAACATAAGCCTTCCCATGTATATATTTCGGCCCAACTCATGTAAAATAGATCATTTTCCTCGTCATTTAGGTCGGCCCATGCCACCGCTTGCCCAACTCGTTGATCTGCCTACGCACTCATCCACCTCGTGTAGAATCACCCATGGGTGCCTCATATGGATGCGTGCGTGCCCAAGCAACAAACTCAGGTTGCCCAACATGTTGTTGGGTTGTGTTATATTCTTTTCACGACTAGCCCACGTAGTTAACCAAGGAGTCAGAAGGGGGCTGAAGTCCCCAAATTTGTTGCACTCATTGTGTAGCGAGGGGAGTTATAGGGGGTTTGACGGGTGCACGTAACCGCACTTGATGGGGTCCAAGGAAATGCCCCATAAAATTTTGGTTTTGGACCCTATGTTAGGTTGGGCAGACCTACCTATGGTTTTGTGCATAATTTTCACACATGGTTTGGATGCGATGGTTTTTTAGTACATGGTTTTGGATGCAATGGTTCTCGGTCCATGGTATTGGATGCTTCTGCATGTATAAATATGTATTGTAACATTGAAGGAACATAATGAAAAATCAAGATAGTAGTCCCAGTTTTTGGATCGAGGGAAAAATCTCTGTGTATATGTGTTTTATGTGTTATTCTCTCGCATTGTTTATTTTCTGTGTTTTAGAATTCGTATGCAAGTAATTTTTGTATGGGGTTAAAACCTAAATTTGGTATCAGAGTTGTTTTGGCTTCAAGGGGACTCCTCTAGTGCTGAGGGTTTCACTCAGGCCTATGATAGACCCTATTCAGCGGGAGATTTTCGAGATTGATTCTGGTGGTGAATGAAGATGGTAAGAAATGGAAAGATAGAGATCAAGAAATTTAATGGTCCGAGTTTTGAGTTGTGGAAACTCAAGATGGAGGATCTGTTGGTCGATAAATATCAGTGGATCATGGTAGATCTGGGTATTAATCCAACGGGAGTGTCCATTGAAGAATGCAAGAAGTTGGATCGGAAGGCAAAGAGCACAATATGTTTCTGAGAAAACTAGTGTCTATTTGATCTGCTAGTACCACTAAGACAGGTAGCTATCTTAGAAACAAACAATTCAAAGTAACTTGTGTTTTCCTTTATGTATGATAGATAAGAGAGAAGCAGAGAGCACCAACCTGAATCTTTCAATTGGCTCCTTAGTTGTTTCCTCTCTCCTTTGATAGAGCTTGCCACTCCTTTCTCACTTGTCCCGCTTTAAAGAACACGTGTAGAGGCAAAGCAACAAAACACTATCAAAGCATAGAGATCTATAATACCATAAAAAATGCAGAATCAGAAGTACATTAACCACATAATTGCATTCACAAATACATAAGTATATGGAGGAAACTCAAATAACTTTATTGATGGTAGAAGTAGAAGAGAGGATTACAACCTGGCTGTCTGATCCAGCATCATCCTCCGAGCATGAAAGCCGTCTTCACCTCATCAAAAGCAATATCACCAAACAATACAATGTATCAAAGAGAAACCAACATCACTTCCTTACAAATTACAAAATTCTAGCCTCTAGATCTCTTAGATGAGGGATCCATTTACAAATATTTGCAAAGGGGTTAGTCAGCTTTTGGGTTTTTGATTAATGTCATTTCACTGATAGTTCTAGTTCCACTTGGAGATTTTATGATCTCTTACTCATCTGTGGGTGAATTTAGAGAGGCAAGTGTCATAGTAGAAGTTTCTAGAAGATTCTTTGGGTTTGTACTTAGAAAACTACCTCTTCCATTTGTCTACTCTTGCCCATCACACCCCACATAAGGCTCTTTCAGTATGCATCGCACTTGGCTAGTGTAGTAGGCAGTATGCATTACACCCTAAGCATGGAGTAGTCTGTATGGTCCAGTTTTAACCAGTTCTAAGTGGTTTTTTAGGTGGAACTTCTCATAAATGATGTAACCAGTTGACCATGATACTTTAGGGTGTGAAACAACACTTTTAGGGGTTTGAGAGCCCTCAATTTATCGACATATGTGATTGGGGTTGCAGTGCCCAAATATGTCTATAACAGTTGCCCCCTAAAGCATGAGGTCATAAATCTTTTGATGTCGGGTGAAACGCTTTCTCATGAGGATCTAAGGTCTTCAAACAAGAAGGTGACCTATAATAAGATACAATACAATACATTATCTTCATATTACTTTCATGATCTAGCTAAGGCGGGCATTCCCATGCTTAGCTTTATAAATTCATTTTCATGTACACACGACAGACAATCATCTGCTATTACAGACTGGTGATTCTTGTAGAGCCATCAACCCTTAGCTTAGGTGATCATCTCTGCAACTATGGTGTACATTTGATGTCTTTATTTTCCTGAATATATCACAGCTCGGATGGATGAAACTAGATCTAGGATCTTCAAACTCATTCAATCTTCACTCGATGTACAAGTCGATCCATGTGAAGAGATATTATGAAGTGAGACATGGAAAGACATCGCATGATTACTAGCCAATGATGTGAGTTGTTAACGAGCACAAGAGGAATCACCAATAATGATAATGACCCTCAAGGTACTACAGTATAATTCACATGGTGTGAATATATGAGTTGATGCCGAAGACCGCGCAAAATCTTTCAGTTGAAGGCCATTTATGGAAACCTGTTGCCAAAAGTGAGAAACTTGCCATTGAGGCATGCAAGCTTCAAAGTACTGAAAGTGTTGTTCCTAAGTCAACTTCTTGGATGATGAGCTGATGTCGACAAGAAGTGACCCATCGTAGGAGGGCCTTAATGAATCTCACATCTACGACATGAAACAAAGCAAATGATTTTCTGGAGGTGAAAACGATCTGATGATACAAGGTTCAGGAATGGCGGTCATGAAAAATGGAGCATGAAGGTATTGCAATGGATGAGGTGTTAGCTAGGTTGGTGAATTCTGTGAATGGCTGCTCTTGAATATGTCGGTGACACTGAGATGGATTGGTAGCGTTAACCCCAGAAATGGATGGTACGGAGGACCAACGGTGATGTGACTGGTGAACGAAATAACCCAACCCAACTCCATCATGGTGATGGAGTGAAACTGTCATGTTCAAGAGCGACCTGCTACCAATGAAGTTCTTTAAGTTTTCTTCCCTTTTTTCCCTAGTCATTGTTGACTAGTACCTCTTTGTTTTTGTCATGCTTGAGGAGGATAATATATGCTTGTTCTATAATTTTCCCTTTAGGCAAACCTGTCGCTATGTTTTAGCAAGCCTTGTGACAGTGAAACTCGTACTTGTCTAGATGGACAAGTTTGTCGCTATTGTTTTAACATGTTTAATGACAAAGACAAATCGGTCCTTTTCATGTTTAGAGAGTTTTAAAAGAGATGGAAAGGAGCCTCCAGCAATCCTTTTTCATAGCATAATCCCTTAAGTCTAAAAAAATATAAAATAATATGAAAGAGATGACTTTTCTATAGCTTCAGTGAGCTAAAAAAGACAAGCGCTCGATCTTTTTGTGGAATGATCCCTAAGGTCCAAAAAGATTAAAATGTCGAGGAGGGATGGCATTTCCCCTTACTTTAACAAGCTGGAAAGACCAGTAGCTCAGAAATCTTTTCATATTTTACGAGTCTAAAAAGAGCTTCAAAGAGACTCGTTTTTTAGGAATGAGTGATGTTTTCAGGTAACAACTGGTTGGAGGTATGTTTGGAGCCTTCTCAAACATGGCAGTGTAAATAGGGTGGCTAATAGAATCACTCGTCACAGCTATTCCTCAAAAGGGTAAATAATCAAGTGGAAGTGTATGATGGGCTAAAAGAATGGAGGTGACAGTAAGAACACAACCAAGGCTAAAAAGGCTGATAGCAACGCAATCATGAAGGTTATTTACCGAGGGTGAATTCATTTCTTAATGAGCTTGAATCTTTAGAAACTATGGTCAGTGCTGGGTTTATTTTTTAATGAGCTTGAACCATGTGGTAACATTACTCAAGATAATAGTCAAAGATGTTCAATTTTACCGTTAACATTATGTTATTTCGATGGCCATACAACCTATTCAATTACTCCATCAAATTGATTAGAAATGCAAATACATGCTTGAAAGATGAGTTAAAAAATAACATGTTACTTGAATTATGTGAATAGTAACATAAAAGCAATTTTACCTCTCATTTTTACCATTTGATTAAAATTTGGGATTGTTGGAGCTCTGGAGGTGTTTTCCCCCTCAAATTTCATTAGCTGATTTCAGGAGATCTGGTGGACTATTCTTCATGCCATTAGGACGAGGTAGGAGCTAACCCTAAGTCTTCAATTACATTCCATCCTTTTCTAATTTTGAGCATGCTTTCTCTTTCTTCTAAGCCCCACGGGTTTGAATAATTTGTTCTCTCCCCATCACACCTATTCTGCATCGAAAGGTGCGATGCATAGTGAGCTAGCCATTGGCCAATCAGTATGCATCTCACCCTGTACACAGATAGGGTGCGATGGGCGCAGAAGGAAAAGTTTGTGCACTGTTTTTCCATGAAAATTTTGCCTATTTTTCCCAAATGAGGATCCTAATTCATATTTTGTTTGTGTTTTAGAGATTCATCGGATCAAGATGGTTGTTACATGGCATGGACACAAGCATGAAGAAGAGGACATGATTTCCTTACATGATCCAGGTATAGTTACTGCATTATGAAATAGTGGCTTGCTCAAAATTCTTCTGCATATCCAGTATGAGACAAAAAATCAATTTGTTGCAATATCTTCTCAATGCATGGGATCCTACCAACCAGGTGTTCTAGATTGGAGGCAAATCCATTCCTTTGACAGTTGAGGATATCTACTTTTGACTGGGTTATTGAGGCGTGGTGCCCCTCTCTCACTATCAGGATCCGCCCATGGGGGTAAATCTGTGAGGGATTATATTCGCTAGTTTTGTAGAGATGGATCTTAGCTGAGGAGGGATGGCAAGATCAGTATTTGAGATGTCACTGATTGGTCCTTGAGGACTATTTTATTCACCTTTTCTAGATTGGATGGTAGCGCGGCTCTTCATTTGGCCAACATATCATATATGCAGTACTCCTTGGAATGCCAGGGACCAAAGGTATGCAACTAGTGTGAGGCAATACTTCTAGTTATAAAAGAACAACTTTCCAATGTGAAGAATGGAAGATCCAAGAATTTTTGCTATGGTTCCATTCTAACTACTTTCACCTTGGAGAGGGTTCCACTGATGTAGCCACAATACATCTCACTAGGATTGCCAACACCGAGGGAACCATGGATGCAGAGATGGGTTGATCTCATGGCCAGACATGCTAGTCAGTCACAAATTTCTTTCTCTGATGCCTTCTTTGAGTGGTTTGATCATTAGGATATGGTCTTCGCTAAGTATCCATATGTTGGGATGGATTTCCGAGGAAACCAAGATTTGGTGTTATGAGTTGGCGAGGAGTGGAGTGTTATGGGTAAAATGAACTGACCATATATTTGTTTATTACTTTTATAATGTTCTTGTGTTTTTCAAATGTTATCAAGACTAATCAAACTCATATATTTACATAGATGTTCGGCCAGTGCGACCAGCAGTGTGCCCAAGGGTGGTAGCGGATGTTCCAGCAGGAGAGGCTATAGGGAGGGTTGTTCTTTGCGATTTGGACATAGCGAAGACCCTTGTAGTATTGCAAGATTAGATCAAGGGTCTCACCCTTGGTATCGAGGATGTGAGGACCAACGAGTTACCTTTGAGATTACAGTGCCATACCACTAGCGTGCCGAGTTGATGGACTAAGCTCTTACATATGATAGCACAGGGCGTGACTTGCTATCACTAGCACCATTAGCCTAGGGTGTTCTTCTGCATTTTTTATTTTTTGGTTCGTATGACCTATTTTTTCCTAGACATAGAACATTTTGTAAAAACAATAACAGTTATATATTTTTTATTTTCAGAGTTTTATTTCAGTTAAGTTATGTGATCCTGATGCAAATGTTAATTGAAATGCTTTTTCCTTTATAAATGCTGCAAATGTCTATCTAACACATAATTTTCTAATGAATCAGTTAATGTGTTTAAGTTTATGGAAATGCATTGATATTGAATAGAATCAAACTGCCTTTCAAAAATCCTGACCCTTAGGAACATACTATAGATAGTTGGATTCCGAGCGGAATAGATGCGAGTAAGTTGTAGGATGATGAGTTGTGAATCTAGCGTGACAACAAGTCGGTGTATGCCACGTGCGATGGCACCAGAGAGAAGTTCCATCAACACACTATACTCAATGATGTTGTTCGTTGATCGACCAATACATATCCCTCTGGAACTCACTAACTCACTGCTTGGAACAAAATTGGCCTAGGCTGCAGAAGATAGATTTTTCGTAATACGACTAGCTCCATCAATGTATCCAATGAATGATTCCAACAGGTTTGACATCTGCAACAAATGAAAAGTGGATTACCTAACCAAAAAGATAACTCTTGATGAAAACAAAAACGTAACAAAATCATATTTGTAAAGAGATTACTACACTTAATCAAGCATATTAATGCTTAAGATACAACTCGTTCTAGGGTTGTGACAGTGGAATCCCATCGTAATCTACTAGCTAGTAGGCTCCTTTTTCTAATACTCTTTTAAAAATGTAGGGGCCCATCCACAATGGTTCGAACTTACCTACTCCCAATTTATTGGAATCCTGATCATAAAGAAAGACCAGGTCACCTTCTAAGAAAACACAGGGTTTGACATTTTTGTCAAATTGCGCCTCGACATGTTTCTTATGAGCTTCGTTAACCAAACTAGAATCACAATGGTTTTCATCCAATTGGATTAGTTCCAGGAAACAAGCCTCTTCCTCCAAAGTTTCGAGAAGTAGATCGACTGCGAGCCTCAGAGATGAAATTTCACACTAAATTGGTAAGAACGCTTCCAGGACATACAACAACTGAAAAGGTGTGAATCCGATCGTGTTTCTTACCAATGTCTTATATGCCCACAAGGCCGAGTATAGGATTAAGTGCCAATTCCATTTGTGGACTCCAATCATCCTTTGCAGCATGCGCTTCAGGACTTTGTTGATGGCCTCAACTTGTCCATTAGCTTGCCCATAATGCAGAGTAGAACTCTCATGAGACCGTCCTAATTTTGCAACTAATTCAACCATCATGTGATTGTGAAAATGCGATCCATGATCTGTGACTATAGCCTATGTAACACCGAATCTAGAGACTACATGATTGAAAAAGAAAAGAGCAGTCGTTTCACTGTTGTTGTTTAATGTAGGCATCAACTCGGCCCATTTTGTAAAATAGTTGACTGCGACTATGATATACCCATGCCCCCCAGCCGAGGTGGGGTTATATTTCATGAAATCTATGCCCCATTTAGTGAATGGCCCAACAACAACTACTGGATGCAACAGTGTGGGTGGTAGTTTGGTTTTGTGGTCGAAGATCTCACAAGCATGGTAACTTCTAACTACAATTATGCAATCTTTGAATATAGTAGGCCATAAGTAACTTGCTCATAAGATCTTTTGTGTCATAGCATAACCAAATTGAAGCCCCCTACACGCACATGAATGACAATCATTCAGGACTTTTTCGGCCTCCTCATGCATGAGGCACCTTTGTAGAACTGTATCGATACCACGATGGTAAAGTGTGTCACCAACGATCATGTAGTCTTTGGCTTGGTATCGAGTATATCATTGTTCGAAGTGAGAGGTATTAGGCATAAATGTTTTGGTTTAGAGATAGATCATTATATCTCCATACCACAAATCTCTTGACGATATCAGAAATAAAGATTCATTCACGATTGATTCTTTAGATGTTGAATCGTTGGACGACGATGGGAGGTCACATAGTAACTCCACGAAAACTAGAGATTTCTTTGATTTGGTTTTCATAAATTCCAGATCAAACTCTTGCAAAATGGCTATCCATTTTGAATATTTTGCCCCCTAGTAGTTGACGTGACAGAATGTAAGTCATAGGGTTGCAATCTGACAAAATGGTAGTTTTGCAAAAGAGGATAGAGTGTCAAAATATCTATATTGCTTGAATAGCTGCTAGAGCTAGATTTTCAACATAAGAGTACTTATTTTCTATATCATTTAAGTTTCGACTTAAATAATAGATAGGATGTTCAATTCCATCGTCTTCTTGTACTAAAACCGTTGCGATGCTTGTATCTATTATGGCTAGATACAGGTTAAAGTCTTTTTGATAGTTAGGAGCATACATTAATGATGCTTTTATTAGGGATTCCCTTAAAGCATCAAAAGAAGCTTGTGCAACCTGATCCTAGTTGAAGGGCACTTTTTTTTCAAAAGACACGTATAACCTTTAGCAAGTTCAGTGTAATTTGGAATGAACCTCCTTAGAAAGTTTACTTTCCCTTGGAGTTTCTGAATTTGAAGCAAATTTGAAGGTGGAGGCATGTTGATGATTGCCTAAACCTTACATGGGTCAAGTCGAATCCTATCCTCAGAAACTACAAAACCAAGTAAAATACTAGAACCGACACAAAACAAACAGTTGGGTGGATTGAGTCGTATCTTGTAGTGTCAGCAACGTAGAAATATAGCTCTCAAATGATGCGGGTGATTAGTCCGCTTTCGCGAATGAGCTAGTAGATCGTCGAGATATGGTTGAATGATTTGTTTGATGTCATGGAAGGTGTAGTTCATTGCCCTCTGAATGTTTCCCTTGTGTTATATTAACCAAAAGGTAGTTTATGGTATGTGAATGTGCCCCACAGACATATAAATGTAGTCTTTGATTGGTCCTATGAGCGGATGTTTATTTGATTGTATTCGGAAATCCATCCATGAATGAAAAAATTTCACATCCAGTGCATTCATCAACTATCTAGTTGATGAAGGGTGTAGGGTAGTTTTCCTTTGGACAAGCTTGATTTACATCCTTATAATCAACGCGCATTCTAATCATTCCTTGCTTTTTCATGACATGAACAATATTCGATACCCAATCTGTTAGAGGAATAGGGTAAATGAAACTAGCATGTAAAAGTTTTTCAAGTTCTGCCTTAATGGTAGTAGATTTCTTCAGGTGAACCTGTAGAAGTTGTTGTCGCACTGGTTTGACATCTGGGTACATCTTGATTTCATGTTCAACGATGCTCGAGTTAATGCCTATCATTTCTTAATATGACCATGCAAAGATATCTTTGAATTTGTGAAAGAGAGCGGTGTATATTTCTAGTTCTAAAGAAGAACAAGAATTTTCGACATGAATGTTCTCTACAACATTAGGTTTGGTCGAGATATTTATGGCTATAGTTTCTTCAATATTGGACAGATTTCACTCAGAATCCACTGTATTTATAGTATTTGATAGAATATAAAAAATTGAAGGATGATTAAGGTTGTTGGAATAATCTTCGTCATTATCTTTAATATGGGAACAATGGTAGTAATCTTCCCATGGTGCCTTTCCTATCATCATTGACTGAATGACTCCTTCGTCTGTAGAATGTATACGTGAACAATTATTTGAAGAGGTGCCATATTCTAGAGACCTATCTATCCAAGCACTTGATGAGTGTTGATTTGGGTCTACAACCTAGGCCAAGAAAATTGATTGCTATAAAATTTCTATGGGGCTTGGAGGCAATACCTGGTGATGATCCATGCTAACAAAATGTTTGGCAATCTTCTTAATATTTGTTGATGTAGAAGATACCATATTACATGTTTCCACCATGGCCACTTCCGCCAGATTACTCGGAGGCGGGATGGAGAAAGTACCCATTAATGCAGGGTATTTTAGAAGGCCTACTCTGACATTTTGAAGTGATTGAGAGCTTCCATGGATCATTGGAATGCTTCGTGTAGCTTGTGAACTATTGGGGATAAAGGTTAATTGGTCAATGATTGTAATTCCTCCTTGGAAGGGAAATTCAATCTTTTTGAAATATGTTGACACAACAACAACCATAGCATAAATCCAAGGCCTTCCCAGTAGGATATTGCAATTGATGTTTCCATCGATAACTTTGACTTCAATTCCTATTTCCTTGCCCCCCAAATTCAACTTTCAAGTTACTTTATATCCCATACATCGTGTATGTTCTTCCATCGAATGCTTGAATTTCATTGATGATCACGACAACGGTGGTGAACCTAAAGTTTTCTAGCAACTCATTGACATAATATAGGTAGATGCCCCCTCATCAATGATTGTTCTATGAACAATTTTGTTTAGGGCTTTTACCTGTATAAGGAAAGAGAGTTTGGCTAGTAACTGAGGTTCATATACTTTTTGGTTAAAGGCCACAGGATTGGAATCCATTGGGTCAATCCCACCTATTGCTGAAAATAAAGCTTGCTTTTGGGAGGGGCAATTCTATAGTACTTAAAATGTCGACATAGCAGATGGCGATTGAGCCAAATCTTCTAATATATTATAATTTTGTGTTGCTCGAGCACAAGCATTAAATTTCGATTTATGTACTACTCCCTTTGGTAGATTGATTGTTAGTTCAGGAATGATGGGTGGCACAACTTCTGACGAAGTTGTTTTCAAACTACTAGGTTGATTTGTAGCCTTGTTATTGTTTGACATCTATGGATTCCCGTAATCTTTATTCCTCATCGATATTAAAGCATCATTTTGCTATTTCGAAATGGAAAACATAAACACTTGGGATGGGGAAGCATGATTCATAGCAACCAGATTGGTTTCCAAGTTTGGAAATGGGTCAGTCAATACCACAGAGGTACTTGAAGTCTTTAAAAACTTCATGACCTCAGCTCGATGTGGACAATTTTTCATATAATGGTCCTCATCACATATGAAGCATGGATGATTAGGTTTCTTTCACCCTGCAGGGTTTCCGGAAGACTTCTAAGGAATTGAATCTTCGTGTTTCTTATTTTTGTTTTTCCCTTTTGTCTTTCCTCCTGGTTGCTTCGGTTCTTTGCCTTTGTTGGATGACATGACATTAACCTCCGAGGTAAGAAGTTTGTCATTTCCTTTTTTACTAGAGACTGCAAGGGCCTTACCAGAGGAAGCCTTTGTGGTTTGCATACTTGAGGTGCCAATCACGCCATCACCAGCATGAGTGTCCCTGTTTGATTTAGGAGGGGGAGGAACAAAAAATTCTAGTCTAGGAGCATTAGGAATTTTGTCATAGAGTGTCCAAGACTAAGTATAGATCAAGTCTAGATATTGTGCACGAGCAATGACTTGCTCTTTAGTGACAACTCCTCCCTTGGACACATTTTCTGTAATAGAAGGTAATAACGACTTAATAAACCACTCAGCTAGAAGCTCATCAAGAACATAAGTCATTACCATTCAACGATGACATCACCACTCATGAATATGGCCAGATATGTGAGTGGCTATTGTCTGTTTAAAATTGGTAAGGAGCTCCGTTCCTATTTCGTACCTTATGGGTAACTGAAAGTGTGTTAAAAAAGTAGTGGCGAGGGTGCTAAAATTATCGAATGAAGCTCTACGTAATTCGATATACCATTTCGTTGTCGGACCAATTAACGTTCATTGAAAAAGATGAAGCCTAATCGAATCATCATTGAGGGTGTTATATGAACACCACAAATGAAAATTCATTATGTGATTCGATGGGTCTTCACCCAGATTTCCATTAAATTTAGGAATATTAGATGGGATTTTATGAGAAATCGTTGGCCACTAAGGGGCATAAGCAATTGGATCATTTGTGAGTTGGTTCAGATCTGGTAATTCTAAAGTTGCTACGAAAGGCAATTGTTGATTCAAGTTTGGCGAAGCATACCCAGAATAAGATGGGATTTACTGAGCAGTAAGTCTTTGCATGCCAGCATAATGTATCTGATTCTGATAACTTTGATAAGGTTGATGGGCATAACCATTATAATATGATTTTTGGTAACCATTTTTTACATACGATTGCCCATTACCTGCAAAGCTTTGTTGCTCAATTCCTCAGTAAGCTTGCTGGAATTGCAGTTGTTGATATTGTAACAACCATGGTTGTTGGACCATTTGTTGTTGTAAAACACTGGATGTTTGACCAAGATGAGGGGTGATAGTACCCTTTTGAGCTTAAGTCACTCCAGTTAAGGAGGCACTAATATGAGGTTGTGATTGAGCCATGGAGACAGGAGGCTATTGTATTGCGACCTGAGAAACTTGAGGTTGACATAAAACAAACAACACTTGTACTTGTCACACAGTCACAATAGCAGGTGTAGTGGTAATGTTCGACACAGGTTGACTTGGTTGCATTGAATATACAACCCTTGGTTGTTGAGGCAATATTGGTACCAACCACTGGATCCAATTCCAATTTGACTCGAATTTTGTTGTGGACCCTCATATGGTTGTTCTCCCGGAGGGAACAATGAAAAGGCATATTGCCCCCCATATGGCGGAAATCCAATGTTCAAAGGATAAATTGGTCCTTGAAGACTAGACTACCCAAATTGATATTGATGTGAAGGATTAATTTGCTAAGACTCAACATAAGAAATTCCAAATAAGATTCCAGATGAACAAATAGGAATAGACGATGCTGTTGAAATAGTCCTTGGGTGGACTCCATCTAGTGGTTGAGAACTAGTTGGGATAGATGGTATACTAGTGAACATTGTTGGAGTAGCAGCAGGAGGCTCCACTATGGCTATATCAGATGATACAGTCCTAGATGTTGATGGTTGTTCAGACATATTCAGTCTATCCAAAAGATTTCCTAGCGATTCGACAGGAACTTGCGATGAAGAATAATTGAAAGAACAAACTTCTATAGTAGAAGGATATAAGTGGATCCGAGTTTTAAAATGCAATGGGGTACTGGATGGAAGATCCTCTACAATCTCGCCTATAACAATCAGTCCAGGTGGAAGAGCTAGACCGTCAAGTCCATAAAATATTTTTGGTGCCGAAGAAGGTATAGTTTCTGCAGCGACAGACACTGGAGTGTTGACACCTTCTGAATCAACCCTAGATGGAGCTGGTTTATGGATAGAAGAGTTTACTGTTACACTACGATCACTTCTAATGTCATCTTGTAACTACAGAACTTCTTCTATAAAGGCAGGTGTACCAGAAATAATTGGAGCAACTAGAGCATCTCATGATGTTGAAACACAAGTTTTAAATAGACCAGGAGAATTCGACCTGGTTAAACGAGATCGTTTTGCCTAGAATGTTTTCACTCCCGAAGCTAAAGATGGTTGACTCACTTGTCTCCGTGAATGACGGGTTTTTGATTGACTTTCTCCCATGATTGCGGATTACTTGATCAACTCAAAATTAAAAAGGGGAAATGTTATTTAGAATTAAATGAATTTTATGACACTTTGACACAACTTTGCTTTTTCAATTTTTAAGAGTCAAGAAAAAGCTAAAGGTGACTCTAGTATTCTTCGATTTTTAATGAGCTTGAAGTGACAAGTGCTCAGATGGACCTTTTTTTTTAGGAAGTCGAAAAGGAATGAAAGTGACTACTTTGGAAATCTAAACAGAGGAATTACCAAACCAATCGCAAAACTGCAATATACACTTTGGTGGTAAATTAAGAAGAAATTACCAAGGAATTTATGTATGGCAGTCAATCTTCCTGAATGTTGTGTTCAATGCATTGCGATTGATAGGGTGACAAACATGGCTTCCTAAGGATAAAGGATATCAACCTATTGCTGTCTCCCAATATATACTCGACAGTATTGGGAGCACAAGTCCATACTAGCACTTGTCATATCAAAGAGGAGGAATCACCGAGCCTTCGATTGAAACGATAGTTACCAGGTTTTACGATGCTAGAATACATCTTTAACCTAGACTTATAGATGTTCTGCGTTAGGTTCCAACGCATTTTTATGTTCATTGAGGTTTATTTTAGAGTTGATATTTCTTAGAAGTTTGTCTTTCAAGGTTCGCTGTGTGATGTAGATGTAAAATTCCTAAATATGCAATCTAAAATGATAAACAATCATTTGTTTTTCTTTTAGCAGTGAAAATCCTAGCTACAAAGGAAAGAAAAGCATGATTCTTTCAA
This sequence comes from Pinus taeda, assembly GCA_000404065.3. Lineage (NCBI taxonomy): Eukaryota > Viridiplantae > Streptophyta > Pinopsida > Pinales > Pinaceae > Pinus > Pinus taeda. The sequence goes on along the minus strand of APFE030967657.1, from coordinate 140,636 downwards.
TAGAGAGCAGAGAGCACACACTAAATGCACTTTTCCTAAATCATTTTTTGCATGTAGTCTTAATGCAAATGCACATGCATGTATTTGTTTTTTTGCTTTCTTAATGTGAGAATGCCAAAAAGGAAAACTAAGTATAGATCTGAACTATTTTCTTCAAAGTGACACTTCAACAATTTCTTTTCAAAATGAAAGGAGGACTAAAATGACACTTTTTATTTCAAATGGGAAACTATTTTCGACGCTTCAAATATTGACAATTCAAATCAAATACAATGACAAAAGTACAATCAACTATCTAGAAGAGGAAGACTTTACAACACTCTTCTTCTTAACTCAAAACGATAGTTACGACAATTTTGAATCAAAAGACGATAGTTCGATTAATCTATTCTTTGCAAAGGAGGACTGTAAATGATGAAAAATATATAAACAAACATTCACAATTCTTGATCAATGGAGGCTAGATAATGTAAAGGAATGAGGCTTCAACAATGATATACTAACCATAAGTAGCAAAACTACTGAATAGAGTTGAAAAAAAGAAGAAAAAACCAAATTCAGGAGAAGGAAATAGTATCATTCAGTCATCACACATGTCCTTAAGGGAAACAGGGATGCATCTCACGTGCAACACATGGGAGGTGCGACGCCTCCAGGCTGCCAGTTATAGATAGTTTGATGGACCAGGGAACGAAACTAAGCTTGGTTTTTGCTCAAAATTTGCAGCTAAGTTCAGTGATTTAGACTGAGCTATGATAGATAGTAAACACAAAGCATAGAGGTATGATCTTATGAGGTTATTGAGCTACGACAAGGGCACTTAGGATGTTTGCAAGTCAGATTTTTTGTTCATAAACCAACGTGGAGATTGACTGAAGCAGTTCGAAGGCTAACTGGATTAACTTCACGCTCCTTTTGTAGCTTATAAATCAAACAACAGTAACAAACAAACAAACTAATCGCTCCCTAGCAAAGTTTCCATTTTGTTTCCTGGAAAACTAGTGTCTATTTAATCTGCTAGTACCATTAAGATGAGTAGTTATCTTAGAAACAAAAAATTCAAAGTAACTTGTTTTTTCCTTTATATATGATAGATTAGAGAGAAGCAAAGAGCACCAACCTAAATCTTCCGCTTGACTCCTTGCTTGTTTTCTCTCTCCTTTGATAGAGCTTTCCACTCCTTTCTCACTTGTCCCACTTTAAAGAACACCTGTAAAGGCAAAGAAGCAAAACACCACCAAAGCATAGAGATCTATAATACCATAAACAATGCAGAATCAGAAGTACATTAACCATTCAATTGCATCCACAAATAGCAAGATTCACAAATACATAAGTATATGGAGGAAAACTCAAATAACTTTATTGATGGTAGAAGTAGAAGACAGGATTACAACTCAGTTGTTTTATCTCGCATCATCCTCCCAGCATGAAAGCCCTCTTCACCTCATGAAAAGCAAGATCACCCAACAATACAACGTCTCAAAGAGAAACCAACAACACTTCCTTACAAATTATAAAATTTCATTCGCTAGATCTCTCAGATGAGGGATCCATTTATAGATATTTGCGGAGGGGTGAGTCAGCTTCTAGATTTTTGATTACTATCATTTCACTGATAGTTCTTGGTTCCACTTGGTGATTTCATGATCTCTTACTCATCTCTAGGCGAATTTAGAGAGGCAAGTGTCATAGGAGAAGTTTCTAGAAGATTCTCTACATTTCCACTTAGCAAACTACCTCTGCCATTTGTCTACTCTCACCCATCACACCCGATAGAAGGCTCTTTTAGTATGCATCGCACCTAGCTAGTGTAGCGACTAGTATGCATCACACCCTAAGAATGGAGCAGTCTATATGGTCCAGTTTTGGCTAGTTATGAGTGGATTTTCAGGTGGAACTTCTGGGAAATGATGTAATCAGTTGACCATGATCCTTTAGGGTGTGAAACAACACTTTTAGGGGTTTGATAGCCCTTAGTCTATTGACATATGTGATTGGGGTTGCAGTGCCCAAATATGTCTATAACAAATACGATTGTGTGTCTGAGATTCAGTATTGCTGAATGTATCAGGGGAAGCTATGGCGAAGGCTTTGTGAGACAAGTTAGTGACTTTGTAGCAATCTAAGTCTCTAGTGAATAAACTGCTCTTGCAGAAAACATTGTATAACATGAGGATGAAAGATGGAGACTCAGTGACAGAGCATCTGAACACATTTAATATTGTGCTAAGTCAGTTAGCATTTGTTGATGTTAAAATTTCAGATGAAGATAAGTGCATCAGTTTGTTGTGTTCTCTACCAGATTCATGGGATAGTCTCATTATTGCAATACGTAGCAATGCAACTGCCTTGTAGTTTGATGAAATAGTCTCATCCTTGGTGATGGAAGAGATGAGATCGAAAAATATGGAGAGCCAGAATGGCGATGCCTTGTCTGTATGAGGACAGTCCCATAATAGAAACAAAAATAAGTCATCGAGTGGGAGATCTAAATCTAGAGGTAGATCTAAATCTCTAGGAAAACATGTAAAGGTGGTGCGCTCGTAATGCAGAAAGGAAGGGCACTATAAAAGGGACTATAAAACTAAATCTCTTGAAACAGGAAAGGGATCTGATGATGCTCCTTCTTCAGAGGTGAACACCACGTTAAATGAAGGTGGGGATGTGTACTTGGCTTCTTCAAGTACACATGTAGATCATGAGACATCATTGATTGACTCAGGTGCATCCCTTCACTTCACTCCCCATATAGAGTGGTTCTATGAGTATGAGAAATATGATGGTGGTGATGTCTTCTTGGGGGATGACATGAAGGCCAGAATTATTGGTCATGGAAAATTAAAGTTAAAGTTGTAAGGTGGAAGGGTTAGAACACTTCCACGTGTTCTGCATATTCTTGTATTAGCTAGAAATCTAATTTTTGTAAGCAAGCAGGATGATGCAGATGTAAAATCAGTGTTCAACAAGGATACTTGCAAGATGGTTTGGGGGGCACTGGTATTGATGAGGGGAGTTTGAATTGGAACTTTGTATAAGCTGCATGGTAGCACTGTTATTGATGGGTGCAACAGTTTCCTGGTTCCTGAAAGTGGAGCAGAAAATCTAGTGGTCTCTGGAGAGAAGACCATGTTGTGGCATAAAAGTATTGCACATATTGGAGGGAAGGACCTTCGAATAATTCTGGTAAAGGTATAGTAGAATGTATGAGTAATAGCTCTTTGGATTTTAATTTTTGTGAAAATTGTGTATCTGGGAAGTACAATCAGGTGAGCTTCCCCTCTGGTGGTAAGAGGGTGAAACATATATTAGGCATTGTGCATAATGATGTGTTTAGACCTGTGAAGGTTCCATCACTTGGTAACTCTATGTACTATGCATCATTTATAGATGACTTCTCAAGGAATACATGGATATATTTCCTTAAGAATAAATCTGAGGTCTTTGACAGGTTTAAAGAATTTAAGGCTCTGGTGGAAAACTAGACAGAGAAGAAGATAAAGGTGCTTAGGACAGATAACGGTGGAAAGTTTTGCAGTAAGGAATTTGAAGAATTATATAAGAAGTGTGGTATAGCATGAAAAAAGACTACTCCATATACACCTCAGCAAAATGAAGTTGTAGAAAGAATGAACAAGACATTGATGGAAATGGCAAGAAGCATGCTCAGTGGTGTCGGGTTAGGACCGGAATTCTGAGCAGAGGCGGTGGAGACAGCATGTTACCTGGTCAACAGATCACCTTCATCAGCGTTGGAGGATAAGACTCCACAAGAGGTATGGACTCGTAAGAAACCCTCTCTTTCACATGTAAGGGTATTTGGATGTGATGTATATCCAAAGGAGAAACGAACCAAGTTGGATAGTAAATCTGAAAAGTGCATCTTTATCGGCTATAAGGATGGTTTAAATGGTTATAAGCTTTGGAACCCAATAACAAGGAAGGTTTTGTACAACCAAGATGTGGTGTTTAGAGAGGTGAAAGATGTTATTAAACATGAAGTCCAACCAAAGGAACCTGAGAAGATAGAGTTTGAGCTAAAGGAGGAAGAATCAGACTCTATAGCGAGAAGGAATCAGAAGATGAAGAGCCACAAACTCTGGGTGTGAGAAGATCATTTTGAGAAGGAAGGTAGCCAGAAAGTTATAGTCCATCTGCTTTCTGTTCAATTTTTTCTTTATCTATTACTGATGATGATCCCATAATTGTGAAGGAAGTGGTAGATTCAGAGGATGGAAAACTCTGGAAGGTGGCCATGGTTGATGAAATGGCGTCTTTGTACAAAAATTGGGCTTGGGATCTGTGGAGTTGCTGGCTGGAATGAAACCCATTGGTAGCAAATGGGTGTTTAAGAAGAAGACAAATGCAGAAGGAAAGGTGGAGAAATATAAAGCTCCACTGGTAGTAAAAGGTTATTCGCAGGTGTGGGGAATTGATTTTGGTGATATTTTTTCTCATGTTAGCAAGGTAACTTCTATTAGATTACTTTTATCTACTGCTGCTGCTTTTGATTTTGAGGTAGAACAGATGGATGTGAAGACATAATTTCTTCATGGGGATCTGGAAGAGGAAATCTACATGAAGAAACTTGAAGTCTTTGTGGTGAAGGGTAACAAAGAACTGGTATGCAAGTTAAAGAAGTCTCTGTATGGGTTAAAATAGTCACCAAGGATGTGGTATAAGAAATTTGATACATTTATACATGGACTTGGCTTCACGAGAAGCAAAGTAGATCACTCTGTGTATTTTAAATTAATTGGTGACCATGTTATTTATCTGGTCTTGTATGTGGATGATATGTTGTTGGTTGGAAATGACAAAGAAATTATCCAGCATTTGAAGACCCATTTGTCCTCCCAATTTGACATGAAAGATCTTGGTGCTGCAAACTATAATTTGGGCATGGAAAATTAAAAGAGATCGGACAAAGAGGAAGCTCTGGTTAAACCAGAGGAAGTATTTCGAGACAATATTGCAGAGGTTTAATATGCAGGATAGTAAATCAGTGAAGGTTCCTATTCCTGTAGGTGTAAAGTTATATGTTGAACAGTGTCCCAAGACACAAGAAGAGGAAGAGGACATGTCTCGTGTCCCATATGCAAGTGCAGTCGGTAGCCTGATGTATGCGATGGTCTGTACTAGACCAGACATTGCACATGAAGTGGGAGTATTGAGCAGCTTTATGCCAAAACCAGGGAAGGAGCACTGGACAGCAGTGAAGCGGGTTTTCAGGTATTTGCGTGGCACTAGTGATTATGGTTTGTGCTACCAAGGAAGGCCAATATTGGAAAAAGTGTTGGATATTCATGGCTTTGTTGATGCAGACTGGGCTGGAGATCTGGATTAGAGAAGATCTACAAGTGGGTATGTGTTTAACCTATTTGGAGGTGCAGTCAGTTAGATGAGTAAGAAATAATCTATAGTGGCACTATCAACTACAGAGGCAGAAAACATGGAAGCCACTCATGCAAGAAAGGAAGCAGTTTGGTTGCAAAGATTGTGTTCAAGTATGGGTTTAGTACAAGGAGATATAAGGATAGACTGTGATAGCCAAAGTGCAATTTTCTTGGAAAAGAACCCTGCATATCATTCAAAGACAAAGCACATTGACGTTCAATATCACTTTGTGAGGGATATGATAGAAGATAAAAAGGTGTTGCTGGTAAAAGTGGACACTTTGAAGAATACTGCAGATGCATTGACAAAATCTGTGAGCTCTGAGAAGTTCTCTTGGTGTAGAGAAGCAATGGGCATTGCAGAGCTGGATAAATGAATAAGCTCTCTTGTGGCCCCCTGTGGAAAGAAAAAAACAAGTGGGATAATGTTAGGTTGTGTTATCTTCTTTCCACCACTAGCCCACGTAGTTAACCGGGGGTTAGAAAGGGGGAAAAGTCCCCCCTTCGTTGCGCCAATTGCATAGCGGGGGGAGTCACAGAGGGTTTGAGGAGTGCAGGTAACCCCACTCTATGGGGTCTGGAGCAGCACTCCAGAAAATTTTGTTTTTGGACCCTATATTAGGTTGGACGAACCTACCTATGGTTTTGTGCATGATTTTTCGCACATGGTTTTGGACGCGATGGTTTTTGGTCCATGGGTTTGGACGCAATGGTTTTCGGTCCATGGTATTGGATGCTTTGACATGTATAAATATGTATTGTAACATTGAAAGGAACATAATGAAAAATCAAGTTGGTAGTACCGGTTTTGGGATCCAGGGGAAATCTTTGTGTATATGTGTTTTATGTGTTATGCTCTCGCATTGTTTATTTTCTGTGTTTTAGAATTCGTATGCAGGTAATTTCTGTACGGGGTTAAAAAATACATAGAAAAAGAGGTTTATTTTGATTTTCAGGCCGTGAAAGAAACGTTCATGGAATTAAAGAAAAGCATCACTAATGCCTTTATCTCCGGAAATTAGGATCAACTGTCTCAAGAAATGGACCCCTCCATGCTTACGACGTTCTTGGAGACATGTATGAAGCTACTTCATGATAGCAAGGATGTGAAAGGATTACAGGAGTTGATCAATAAATGTGCTGGTAAGGAAAATTCTCTTGAGGGATCTCACATAGTCAGAAAAGTTGGTAAGCATAAGGCAAGAATAGGGCGTGAGATGAGGCTCACAATGCAAATAGGGAAGTATGAAATGGATAGTGTTATTCTAGATTGGGTTGGATGTGAACATATTGCCTAAATTGACATGGGAAAGGATGGGGAGACCTGTGCTGCAGTGGTTTCTAATTCAATTGAAGATGGAAAATCAACAAAAGATTATCCCCATGGGTATATTGGATGGATTGACAGTAGATATTGAAGGCACAAGCACGTTGGCTGATTTCAAAGTAATAGAGATTGTCAATGACAACAATCCCTTCCCTACGCTCCTTGGGATCGATTGGGCTAGTGATATGAATGGGGTGATCAATTTGAAGAAGAGGATGATGTCGTATGAAAGGAAGTCGCTCCGCGTAGTAGTACCTTTGGACCCTGTAGAAGGACCGCACTATATTGAAGCTGTGTGTGATTATGAAAGTGACGATGATTTGGACCAAATCTATGAAATAACAGTGAGAGACCAAGATTGGGTGAATCCAACAACAGATGGATGCATTGCATGAGACCACGAAAGTTCTTGCACATCAGATTTAGACGAAGAACTGGAGCACTGGCAGAATAGGTTGCATGAAGTATCTACGGTGTGTTGTAACATGATGACTAAATCGCTGCACTGTATATCATCAAAGGTAAGGAGTTTGCCTTATTATGATGATCTAACTGATGTAGATAAATTTTTGGATGCATTTGAAAGGGAAGAACCAGAGAAGCATCATTTCCAAGCCTTGGATTTGGTGCTGTGCACTATGCCTGCAAGATGGTGGGGTACACACAAAGACAATTTTGATCGATGGCATGAATATAGAAGAATGATGAGGTTGCGGTTTGGTCACCCAAAAGTGCGACTAACAGAGAAATATGATGGAAGGAGTGATCCGCGCAATCATTTAGCTAAATAGACTGATGTTTATGGAGTGGAGCCATGACTTGAGTGGGTACATTTATTTTGTCATACTTTGGATGTAATACCAATGAATTAGTATTTGCAAACAGAGATCTGCCATGGCACTGAAGAGTCGGATATTTTAAGATAGAGATTCTTAATGCAATTCAGCTTTGAGGATGGATTCGAATGCATCGATGAAGCATTGTAGGAGGTCAAGGCAATGATCTTCAAAATACCATAGGATCTCGTAGATTTGATTCAACCAGATTGGACCACCCAACTACACATGCGCTAGAGTGCTATAATGTGACTGTTGAAGAAGAAGACGAGGACCCAAGGAACATTAATATCCCAGAGGCAGAAGGTCACTGTGAAGTTAAGGGACCATAGATAGAGAATCTAGATATTACTGCACCACTGAAAATAAAACAAGTGAACATTGGCACAAAGGCGAAGCTGAAGTTTACGAAGATAGGGGACTATTGGGATGATGCTACGGTGGATAAGGTCGCTGAATTGCTCTGCGAATATCAAGATTTGTTTCCCACAAAGTTTTTAGACTTAAAAAGATTCATAGGTGATTTGGGAGTGATGAAAATAACTTTGAAACCAGACACGAAGCCTGTTAAGAAGAGGCCATATCGCCTTAATCCTAAGTACAAGGAAAAGTTTCGCTTGGAGTTGGACAAGATGTTGGCAGTAGGTATTATTGAACTAGTGGAAGAATTTGATTGTGTGAGTCCAATGGTAGTTCAGGAAAAGAAGCAAAAGGATGAAATCGGAATTTGCTTAGATCTCAGGAAGCTCAACGATGCCTGCGTTCATGATCCTTTCCTAACTCTGTTCATAGATGAGGTATTGGATAACGTTGGAGGACAGAAAGCATATTCGTTCACTATTGGCTTCTCTGGGTACCATCATATCAAGATTGCGCTAAAAGACAGGAGTAAGATGACCTTCACGACTAAGTGGGGATGCTTTTAGTATACGATAATGCCTTTTGGACTTAAGAATGCATCGATAATATTATCGTGCATAGTCATCACGATGTTCAAAGAGTTCATTCAAAAATTTTGGGAGATATAATTTGATGATTGGACAATGTTTGGACTGATAAAACGCCATGTAGCTAGTTTGCGCTTGATGCTGGATATGTGCTGGAGGTATCAGATCGTGCTAAACTTGAAGAAGTGCTTATTTTGCATCCCCTTTGGAATCTTTCTAGGTCATGTAGTGTGCTGACAAGGATTAATGGTGGACCCTACTAAGATCATCGTCTTCATTGATTTGGAGGTGCCAAGGAGTGTTAAACAGCTGCGCGCAACATTGGGTCATACTAGATACTATCGAAAGTTCATCAAGAGCTATGCCCAGATTACTGCACTGATGGAAAAACTATTAAAGAAGGATGCTACATTGTGTTTGGATGAAGAATGTCAGTAGAGTCTCGATACATTGAAGGAGAAAATGGTCACCGCACTGATCCTAGTCTTCCCAGATTGGAAGAAGGAATTTCATGTGCATGTGGACGCTTCATGTATTATGCTAGGAGCATTGCTGACACAGGCCGGTGAAGGAGAATTGGATCACCCTATCACGTTTGCAAGCAGGAAGTTGTCTAAGGACGAAAATAATTATTTGATGACTGAGTGCAAAGGGTTGGCTATGGTGTACGCGCTCCAGAATTTCAAGCATTACTTGCTAGGCGGACACTTTAAGATGCATATAGACCATTCTACATTAAAATACCTCATCAACAAGACTGTGTTGAGGGGGGGGGAATATGCAGATGGATGTTGTTGTTTTAGGAGTATGATTTTGAAGTAATTATGGACCTAGGGTGATTGAATGCATGGCCAGACCATCTGTCGCACATTGAAACAGGAGAGGATCCTACCAATTTAGAACAAGGGATGCCTGACATGTAGCTCTTTGTGGTGTGCGTAATCGACAACCACTTTGCAGACATTATCCACTCCATGACTTAGAGGAACAACTCCAGAAGGATACACTAGTCAAAAGAAGAAGGAATTGGTGGTGTGCACAACATACTTTTCTGTTATTGTAGGCCACTTGTATAAAATTGGATGAGTCAAGATACTGTGATGCTATGTGCCTGATTTTGAACGAAACAGTATCCTACCTTAAGCTCATGGAGGGGCTACGAGAGGCCATTATGTAGGAAAATCAACAATGAAAAAGATTTTATGCACTGGGTTATGGTGGCCAACATTGCATAAGGATTCCAAAGCATATTGTAGGGCGTGTGATGCATGCTAGAGAACCAGCAGGCCATCATGGAGGGATGAGTTTCCTTTGAATCTACAAGTGTCATTGTATCCATTTGAGAAATGGGTAATCAATTTTTTAGGACTGATTCAAACTCCAGGTAAGAAGACGGGTGCGCGGTATATCATCACCGCAATTGATTATTTGACCAGATAGGCAGAGGAACACCCCGTGAAGGACTACACAGGGGCAACAATAATGAAGTTCTTATTTGAATATGTATTGACCAGGTTTGTTTGCCCAAATATTTTGATGAGAAATCATGGTACACATTTCCTCAATGAAATGATTAGTGCGCTGACCAAGTAGTTCCAGGTTTATCACCATAAGAGTACGCCATATCATCTTCTTGCTAATGGGACAATTGAGGCATTTAATAAGATATTAGAGAATGCACTGACAAAGGTTTGCAATGCATAGAGGAATGATTGGGATGTGCATGTACCAGTTATGTTGTGGGCTTATAGAACAACCTATAAAAGGCTTAATGGTGAGACACCTTTTAGGTTGGTGTATGGCGTAGAGGTTGTGATGCCTATGGAGTATATCGTGCATAGTCTATACATAGCGGCATTCACAGGGATAGTGGAGCGCGAATCCTTAGAAGAATGGCTTGCGTAGATAGCAGAGCTCAAGGAAGATAGATTTTTGGCTGGATTCCATCAGCAGGTTCAGAAGGAACGGGAAAATGCATGGCACGATCGACACATCAAACTGCACACCTTCAAGTTAAATGATTTAGTTTTATTATATTATAGTAAGTTTGATAAGTTTCCAGGAAAATTTCAGATGCACTGGCTGGGGCCATACGTCATCAAAGAGATTACCGATGGTGGAGCAGTTCATCTCGTGAAATTGAATGGAGATCCATTTTCGGGAAAGGTAAATGGAAGCTGATTGAAGCCATACACTAGGGACCTGGCCTAAAGACCACATGATAATAGCATAGTCTTAGCGCTCTAGGCAGCTGCAAGGAGGCATGGGACTAAAAAATACCCTGCCTGGTGTGTAGAGCTGCGCGATGGGAGCTCTGTGAGAAACAAGAGGGTGTCACAGTACCAGACGAAGCGCGAAGGGAGCTGCGCTATAAGAGGGGAGGCCGTGCAATGCCGCTAGAAAGTGACCGTTACCATCACTGTTCATAATTTGACTGCCAGAAGACGGTTAAGAGGAGTGGGCAACCGACATTTAAGGCATTTAAGGCTAAATTTAAGAGTGAAATATTTGGAAATATGCCACCAATCTAGCATTTATGGATAGATTTTGGGGGGAACGGACGAATTTGAATTCCAATCCGCCTATAAAATACATGTGGTTGTCTAGTGTGAAACATTTTGCGGTCTGAGAACTTCTGAGTTCTGTTGTTTGTTGTGCATGAACCGTGATTTCTTTGAGGATTTTCTCACAAGCTCCATGTTTGATAAATATCCCAAGTCAGACAGAAAGCTTATCCATGACATCATGTTAGGACCAGGTCCCAGAGAAACTGCAAACATAGGAGGGACTATTGCCTATGTGGGAGTTTCTCCAGAGGTTGTGATTATGGAGGTTGTACCTACGGCACTGAGTTCACCTACGTCGAAGCCTAAGTTGACGAGAGAGGTCCCAAAGCCAAAGAAGGATAAACAAAAGAAGCCAATGTTGGTGTGTGAGTCATTGAGAAAGAATGCAGCTACACAGGCTTAGAGAAAAGAAAAGTCGAGTGTGAAGGAGAAGGAGAAGGTGGTAGATCTGGAGGCTGAGGAGGGCACAAAAGATATCGAAATTGAGGGGGTGGACCCTATTTCTAAGCTCTTGGAGTATATCCCTCCACACAAGGGAAAAGTGAAGATCCCGAAGGACCCAAGTGCTGGACAGTTCTCCCTCAATACAACCCTGTTGCTGGAGAACATCACCTTTGAAGTTCCGTGCTTGGCGCGGGTCCCACACTTGAAGCTTGAAGACTGGGATTTGGTGGACCACGAGTGGTTCCCCCACCTTGCTACCGACACCTTCATGCAGAGGGTTTCCTACAAGGAGTTTGGTGTCACTGCATTGGAGCTGGTGGAATGGATTCACGGAGTCAAGAAGTCAGGGTTGTTGAACTTGTTGTGGGTGCTGCACTATCATTTGTCAAATAGCAACCTGATTTTAATTAAGTAAATGTTGTGCCTGGTGCATGACAGGTGCTTGTGATTAAATGAGCCAATCCCTATCGCAGATATGCTAATCCACCGAATCACATTATTACCCCATTCAGGGCAGAATCCATCCAAGGCGTTTGGCGGAAAGATGAGCGAGTGCGACCTTGCTAAGAAGATGAAGGACAAGTTTAAACTTGTCAAAAAGCCACACAGGTATTCGATTACCAGCATTTCTGACCCTGTAGTCAAGATTGGCATGCAAATTTTGGCTGGAAAAGTTATGAGAAAGTGTCGCATGGATGAGGTGCCGACACCAGTTGTTTCATTTGTATCTCAGTGCATGGAGGGTGTACAGTTCAACTTGGTTCGCTACCTCTGTAGCAAGTTCCTCACGAATTGCAGAGAGGCACGAAATGATAATAAGACCTTTCACTATTCATGGCTGCTGCTCTTAATTGTGCTGGTCTCATGGGATTTGCTAGAGGATAGCCAGTTTCCTCCTATGGAGAAGGATTTACCAGAAGCGGCAAAATTTTCATCTCTTTGGGCCACAAAAGATGTTGCATGGGTCACAGAGAGAAAGACTTTTGGGTAAAGATGGAGGTGAGCATTCGCATCGCCATTAACCAAAAGCCGCGGTTGTCACCAACCATGTTCGAGCAACTGTAAGGGTACGCGGAGTTCAAAGTGGACTTCCATCCTGTTTACATCCAGGCACGAAAGGACCCTGAGAAGAAATGGTTCGACTTACCCTACCTGGATACAGATGACGTTATTGTAGAGGTCATCAAGCATTGGCCAACAAAATGGAATTCTACATCCGATGTGGCTGCTGGGACTAGCAAGTCTGCGGAGAAACAAGAAAAGGGAGCAGCCAAGCAGAAGGTTCAATAGTTGACTGAAAAGAGGAAGAAAGAGGTCAAGGAGAAGGCCTGCATAGAAGTGGATTGAGCTGTGAAGGAATATATAGAGCAGGAAGAGCACGACTTCGAAAGAAGTCAGAATTCTCCTTCACCTCAAATGGAAGAAGAAGAGCAGTCAGAGTAGGGTGATGGAGATCAGCAGGAGAGCACCATTGCATCAACTAGTTTGGCATTAGGGACCACTCAAGCAACATAGATGGTTCACTCAATGGATCTTCGGGCAGTCGCACTGCTTGATGGAGCTTTGAGCATGGAGGAGGTCGCTGAATAGGCTATTGTCAGCTCCTTAAGAATATTGGCCTCAACCTGGCCACACTCCCTAGTGAGTTCCTTCACACACTGCAAGCAAGTGTGATAGAAGAAGTTAAAGCCCAGGAGCAATGCGCACTGAGCATGATCATCAAGTACAAAGTCAACAACGAACATATGTTCGTGGAAAAATCAGCAGTGCTGGAATCATGGAAGAAAGTTCAGGGGAAAAATGAGCATAGTGTAGTCGTGGTGGCCAAGGCATGCTGAATAGTCCCTGAACTGCGTATCCCGGAGGAAGCGCCAGTGGACGCGAAGATCAAGAAATTTGTTGTAGGTGTGCATGATACGAAAATTTAAGTGGCCAAGGTTTAGTTTGAATTGAACCTAAATATTAGTGAGTTAGAGTTGAAGTAACAGCCTTCAACTCCGCCAAAGGTCAGAGAACAGCACGAAGCCACTGTGAACAATGGAGTCGCAACAGTGGATGTTGCGGTGGTGGACTGCACCACACCCTTCGAGAAATCCATGGAGGTAGTCATGACGTTGCAGGAAGATCCTAACCTACAGAGGTTAAACATAGAAGCCCGTGAATTGCAGCAGCAGTATGATGAAGCAAGAGCGATGCCGTGCAACATCGCTATAACACAATGATTGACCAAGCTGCATGAGGCCAAATAGTTGCTTGAACAGGTGGAGGCAGTGCAAAGGAAAGAGGCGGTCCTCAAGGCCAGATTGGGGCCTTGGCTGGATGAGACCTATGTTATCTCTGCCAACATTGAGGAAAAATTTGCAATCCTATAGAGAATGCAGCAGAAGATCAAGGAAGAGAGTGCAGAACTAGTAATAGAGCAGTTGGTGGAGCAGATCAAATAGGAAGCCACACAGAGTGCGACTGAGGTAGAAGTGGCACAAGTAGAGGTGGGAGGTATCCAGAGTAATATCTTCATGCTAGTAGAGTGACTCGGGGGCGAGTCACAATATTTGTGTTGGGGGCCTGTTGGGACAAGGTCCCCTAGGGTCAATTTTGGAGCAAAAGCCCAAGTTTTGGGGCAAAAAGCCCAAGTTTTGTTGTAAAGAATGTAAAGTATCCGCAAATTTTGGTCGTGGAGCACGTAGATAGTAAAGTGTCATAAATGATTTTACCCTTCTTTTATGTAAGTTGTGTCGGCTTTATAGATCTACCCATGGTCTGCAGACCATGGGATTGTATAAGTAGGAGAGTCTTAGAGAGTCTAAGGCATATAACGAAGATGATGAAGACAAATGTAATGGGTTAGTAGAAGAAGGAGCAAAGAAGTTTTAGAGTAGAAGAGAGGCTCTACAGCTGTGTGCGTAGAGGCCTAGAGTAGACTTCGCAACTGAGTGTGTGGATCTTGAGTCTGTAAGCAGAAGTGAAGTATTAATAAAGAGATTATTCTAGAAATTCCTTTGTTTATCCATTTCCTTATGCTATGAATGAATGCGCTATTATGTTATAATGAATGATGGGTTTATGAATTAATACTGTATTGATGCACGATTTTACATGGTTTATATTGTTATATGGACACAAGTAATAATAATCGTTTACATGAAGAATATCTTGTTGCATGTTAAAGTTATCAAACACTTAAGTTGATCTAGGTAAATATAGGATTAAGGTTAATCACAGAGGCATGTAAGTGGTTGATTCACCTGTTTAGGGTCCGCAAAAAACAGTCGTGAACGTTCACGGAGGTATAGAATCTAATTAAGGGAAGTTATATCGATAAGTTCTAAGGGCTTATCGATCTGCGCGAAGGCAGGTTTAGGGCATAAAATGACATTACACTAATCTCTGGGTGCAAAACGTTGGTTCCAACATCCCCCCATACTGCTTCGGGTGAGACTTCAATCCGCGCTCCGCGGGTTGATGCCGAAAGGGCCAGTAGTGCAGGGATTGGTTTGGCAAAACTAACTCTGAACCTACGTTAGGACCCACTAAGACAACACTTGCAAAAATACCAGTCAATTACATGATCAACATCTTTAACATACTTCTTAAACAAAGATACATGGAAAACATATTGGACTTTCATTATTGAAGGTAGTGTTAGTATATAGGCTACTGGCCCAATTTGCTCAATAATACTAAAGGGTCCACAAACCGTGGTGCCAACTTGGCACATGAGCCAATCTGTAAGGAGATATTCTTCAGTTTGATGTGAAAGTACACCTATTTCCCCAACTTGGAACTCCTTGAAAAACCTGTTCCTGTCTGCATAACTCTTCTACCTTTCCTATTCTACCTTCAGATTCTTCTTGATCACCTACATCTCCTGTTCCATGTATGCCAACATATCTAGTCCTTTCAATAATTTTCTAACCGAATCACTCCAACTGATGGGAGTGTTACAACTCTCCCCATATAAGGCCTCAAAACAACTCATCCTTAGTGACTCCTGATAACTGTTGTTGTATGCGAACTTTACCAATGGAAGATACTCTTCCTACTTCCACTACTGATGCATCACATACATCCTCAACATATCCTCTAATATCCTGTTGACCCTCTATTTCTGTCTATCTATTTTTCAGATGATAAGCTATGTTGAATGCAAATTTTGTGCCCAAACCTGCAATTAACTCCTTCCAAAACATGGAAGTGAACTTCATATCCCTATCTGATACAATCTTCTTTGGAACACTATGTACTCTACCCACGTCTCGGATGAATACCTGTGCCACATCAGTAGTTGAGAAGGTAGACTTCAACGGAACAAAGTGTGCAACCTTTGTTAACCTGTCTATAATGACCATGATGGAATCATGTTGCTTCACTCTCTTTCAAAACCATGTGTTGAAGTCCATGGAAATGACCTCCCTTTTCCATTCCGGAATCACGATTGGCTGTAGCATTCCACTTGGATGTTTTCACTCTACCTTCACTCACTAAGAATCGAAACATCTCGCCACAAACTCTGCTACATCCCTTTTCAGATTCAGCTAATTGTAAGATCTCTTTACTGCTGTTAGTGCCTTCTGGTAACCTGGGTGACCTGAATATGGTTTCACATGAAACTCTCTCAATATCACCTTCTCGAGGTCACTGTCATCCGACACATATATCTTGTCTCGGATCTTGACCAATCCCTCTACTGTAAGACAATAGTGTAAGTCCTGTGCACCTGCACCTATACCTGTACCTCTACTTTTACCATCACCTGTGCCTGTACTTGTACCATGACTTGTACCTATACCTGTATTATCACCCTACTGTAACTTATGCATAATATCCATATATCTGACATTCTGCTGTCCTTCCTGCAAGATCCTATCCTATAAGTCCATCCCATAGGAGCTCATAGCTGCTAACCGATTCACTTGTACCCTCCTACTAAGAGCATCTTCCACTTCGTTCTCCTTGCCTTTGATTTACCTGATATCGAAGTCAAACTCACTGATCATGGCCAACCATCTAGCCTGCCTGACATTCAAATTTGGTTGGTCAAACAAATACCTCAACCCAATGTGATCACTCATAAGCACAAACTTCCTTCCAAGAAGATAGTGTCTTGACATCTTCAATGCATGTATAATCACTACAAACTTGAGATCATGCATGGGATAAATATGCTCATGCTCATTCAGTTTTCAGGACTCATAACATACACCTACCCATTCTGCATAAGCACTCGACTGAGCCCACTCTTGCAAGCATATGTACATACTACAAACTCTTTTCCAGATCTCTAACCTGTAACATTGGTTCATGTGTTAGCAACTTCTTAAGCTACTCAAAGCTAGCCTCACACTCTTCAGTACATTCAAACTTCATAACTTTCCTTTGCAATGATGTGATAGGATAAGTAATATGTGAGAAGTTCCTAATGAACCTCCTATAATATCCTACCAGACCCATGAAATATCTCATCTCCTCCACACTGTTGGGAGCTACCCACTCCATGATGGCCCTTATCTTCTTTGGATCTACTGCAACGCCATCCTTGGAGACAACATGTCCCAATTGGTGTACCTTAGTCTGAAAGAAACTACATTTTCTGATCTTAACATACAACTGATGCTCTCTAAACAACCTGAACACTAGTGCTAAGTGCTCAACATGATCTTCCTCATTTTTAGAATATACCAATATATAATCAATGAACATAATAAAAAACTTATCCAAATATGGACACAACACACTATTCATCAAACGCATGAATGTAGCTAGAGCATTAGTTAATCCAAATGGAACAACAACAAAGTCATAATTCCCATACCTGGTCCTGACCACACTCTTATAAATGTCCTCCTGTTTTATACGTACCTGATGGTATTCGGATCGCAAGTCAATCTTCAAGAACACTGTTGCTCCCTTCAGCTAATCAAACAAGTCATCAATCCTTAGAAAAGTGTAACTGTCCTTGATAGTCACTTTGTTCAACTTCCTGTAATCAATGCATAATCTGAGGGTACGATCTTTCTTCCTCACAAACAAGTCCAGTGCTTCCCAAGGTGATACACTTGGATTAATGTATCCCTTGTCCAACATATCCTTCAGCTACAATTTTAACTCAACCAACTCAGGTGTTATCATCCTGTAAGGTGCTTTCGATGCTAGAGATGTCGCTGGCACTAACTCGATAGAAAATTCTACCCCCTATGAAATGGCAACTTTGTGATGTCCTCATGAAATACATCCCTGAACTGCTATAAAAACGAGTACTTGTTCAACACATCTACATCCTCAACCTCCTTACCCTTATCACTAGATATATGTACTGCAAATAGCTTACACCCTTTCCTGCAATTGCGCTTTACTTGCATAATTGTCACCATCCTAACTGATCTGACTTTCTTCTTACCTTGCAAGACTCTTGGTTCCCCATTGTCGTCGACACAATCAATATCTTTTTCATAGTAGTCAACCTTGGTTCTATGAAGATACAACCAATCCATGCCCAACAACATACTATATGGACCTAATGGACATTCAAATGTACTATTGTAGGCATACCGTTTAAGTCAAATGCGCAAGATATTACCCAATGATGAACTTACTTCTTCGTACCTATAATCAACTTCACTAACCAAGATTTTGCATGAAATTTCTTACTGAAACCATACTTATCCACCAATATAGGACTAACGTAGCTATAATTAGATCTAGGGTCAATCAAACTAGAAATAACTTGATCACAAAGCTTACCATCCATCTCAATGATAGATGCCTAATTTTATCCTTGTATGTTATCCACAACTGCATAGATACATGGAATACTCTGACTAAAATTTCCAAAAGTATGTTCCTCCTATGCATTGTATATATATTAGGCCCACCACTCTTGTACTGTGGGAAATCTCTCCTGCGATGATCTCCTCCACAAGTCCAACATTGCACAGTCTCTTTATCCTGATCCTAATATCTATGTCCCTATCCTCTATCTAATGCATTGAACCTCTTAAATGGTGCAACATTCTCCTTGTTTCCCTATCCTATGGCCTTACTCACTTCTTGTCCCATTTTCCTTTGTTCTTTATTTTACCTCTCCAATCTAGATTCATCTCAGTTCGACACTTCAATTGTTCATACAAATGCTTAAATTTTCAGATAGCCTCCTCCAATGATCTAGGCTCGTCAAACTTGATCCTATATTTGAATGCAACCGGTAACCCACTAACAAATATCTGAATCTTAGCCTTCTCGTCTTTGAGGTAAGGCACATACCTCAACAAATCCAAGAACTTACTGGTGTACTCATCATTTGTCATGCAACCCATCTTTAGTTCATAGAATTCTTTTGCCCTGTCATCGAAGTATCTCTCTGACAAATACTTCTTCTTGAATATATTCCCAAATTCACTCCAAGTAAAATCTCCCTCATCTATATCTCTGACATTCTTCACATCTTCCCACCAGATGTCCTCTTTACCTTTAAGACTGAAAGTAGCCACTCTTGTTTTCATGTTCTCTGAGTAGTCATCCAACGTGAAAAACTTCTTCATACTGAGTAACCAAGCCTCTACATCCTGTCATCTCTTTATCTCTCCATCAAAAGTAGGTGGATTTTCCTTCTTAAAATCATATGGAAATTATCCCCTATCATTCCTCCTGTCAGGATGATAACAATGATGCTCATAGTGCCTATCTGAATCTAAACTAGAATCATACATGTGTCTATCCCTTCTCCTCTCCGGAGTGTCCAAGAATCTACCATCTAAGGTGGTGTCTTCTCTATCTGATCGGTGACTACCATGTGATCTATTGCCATATGCCCCATTAGTTTTTTTCTCCTGCTCATGACTGATCTGAAGCGGTCCTTGCTGCTGCAAATCTGACAAGCTCTGAAGTATGACTGCATTTACCTTTGCTGATTTTTCCTGTGACTATATGATTCTGTCATTATCTTCCTTACAACTCCTTATCTCTTCCTTTAGGCTTCTCAATGTCACTGCCAAGTTGGAAGATTTCCCAACACCATACTGCCCTTGGGATTTGTAGGGAGAATCTCTGCAGTCAACCATCTTTCTAGCCATTCAATGTTTCTTCCTACAAGCATAGAATGCCAGATAAACCAATCACAATAAATCATGTACCTTAGCATAACTTGGGGAAGATACCTTACCTACAATATTACCTAATCAACATGATACATGTATGACATAACCATAACAACATATATACATACACAAGTAAATGTATCAACTCATAAATATCGCTCTAACTAGGATCCAGTCATCAATGCAAGGCCATATCAATAATGCATGCTATGACCTCATGCATGACAACAACCATTACTCCATTGTACCCATTTCCACATGCAACCAACAGTATGCATAAGCAATGCTAAAGCAACTACAAGTACGCATAAACACATGTAGTTGAACATACTCGATTATTTCTTGTAATCAAACTACAAGACTTATGCATGTAATGAAATATTCAAAATGTAACCTAACATACAAGGATGTAAGTAGGCACCGTAAAATCAACATGTAAGTGAAATACAATCCATATACACTGATTCACGTACTGATTTCAAATACATTTCACGAAACCAATAAAAAATTCTCAATGATGACCATACTAAAACTCTAATCAATCATCAAGCAAATGTAACAAGTATATAATTGTAAGAGACACACATGCAACTAACATGCATGCATGAACAATACATAGCCCATCCAGTTCGAGGGGTGAACCATGCTTTGATAACACTCTGTAACACCTCCTCCCACATCTACCCAAGAAACCGACCAACCAGGGTAAATATGCAACGAGAGGCCACTATGACATGATTCGACCTCCTCAGTCACATTAAGGAAGTGGAACCGACATAAACACATCATACAGACATCCAACATCATCCACAGAACCCTCAGAAGACAAGTCATCCACTCACACAACCTATCCCTAGGTCCCATTGTTGTTTTAGGTCTCTTGGGCCATAGTTGCTCTCATACTATGGGCAACGGAGCGATCAACAACCTAAAGTTTCTCTCACATGATTGCTTGCGAGGAAATGTGGACCAAAATTGTTAGTGCTATGCAAGCGACTCCAGGAAATTTTTAGGCCCAAATCCCAGGGAACTGCCTAGAACTGATCCATCTCTTCAATTCAATAAAGTAACAGGGAAATGAAAGTACTAAAGAAAATACTTTTTCAAGACCTTCATTGGATCCCTACTAGCCATGACAGGCATTTTGTCAAACATATCATCAACATGTAATCTACAAGTGTGAATAACAAAGTTAAGTGTAGGGATCTCATACTTGTCTGAGAATCGCTTTGAACCATTGTTCCCTTATGCCATTTGCTGCATTATCATCTATTAGGTCATAGACACATTATCCATTCACATACAAGTAAAAACATGATGAGAGCCATACATAGTTGTTGTCATAAAAGGTGCCTATAACCAACATAATAGAAACAAAAATACAATAAACATATCAGCCATCAAATCCATAAATACATCAATACCTTTACACATGAAAATAAATGAAATAGATTTATCATTAATGAATGCAATGAACCAATTGGAGATTGGACTACCACATTCCACCTGATTGTAGAATGGTTGAGCCAAACCTCTCTTCAACCATTCACCCCCACACCATATTCCAACCATGAATGTGGAATCTCATAAAACACATCATTCAAAACTCATCCAAGGCTTCCAGAGGCCATCCACCTCAACCCATCAAACAATGATTCCATCTCACGATCGAACATCACCAGATCTGTTTCTATCCCAGCCACCGAGGGCTCCAGAGCATTTTTCCAACCCAACTATGGGACTAGTAACTCAATCCACAGCTTTTAGCGAGCTCGAGAGCGTTTTTTCCAACCAAGTCTACGAAACTAGTAACTCAACCCACCAAGGGCTCCACAACATTTGTCCAACCCAGGCTAGAGACTAGTAAATCAACCCTAGTTGTTCCATGGCTCCAAAGCATTTGTCCAACCAAGGCTATGGGACTAATAACTCAACCCAAGCTAAGGAATCACGAGAACTAATAAAAAAAACATCAAGGTAATAAAACCACAATCACCATGGTTATCTAGGAAATGGAAAGGCTAGGCAATCCACTGTCAATCCCGACCATCCTCCATGCCAATGACAGATCACAACCAACAAACCACATGCATATCCCATGTATGCCAAAACTAGTGAAGAAATTTTATGCAACTCGGTACCTGCAAGAAAATATGATGTAGTCATTGATGCCGATGTCTTCTTGCACTTTCCTACTCTTCCTTTGCCTTCTTTCTCCAAGAACCCAATTATGCCACACCTTCCAAGAGTGCTCAAAGAAAACTCTAAGTGTCCAAGAGTATGAGAGAGAGAGAGAATAATGAAAGAGCACCAAAAATGAACAGACAAAAGGGTACCAACTAATCCTTAGAAACCTTTTTATGGATGAGACCTCTATTTTCTTCATTTTCCACCATTTTCCTCCTCAAATGCAGCCTATGACCTTTCACCTCATTTTTCTCCTAATTTCCATTATTTTCATAAATAAATGTGCCAAAAATTCCTTTTTTCCTTTTAATGCCTTAACCATTGCCTTTTCCAATTTCCTTAGACATAAACAACCAAATTAGCACCCCCTATGATGTCTTTCCAAACATTCAGCTTGGAATAAGTGTCCCAGTTATCCATGGTTATTGTTTTTAACATTTGTTACATGGAATTTTCACTAGGCCTGTTACACTTTCCTACTCTTCATTTGCCTTCTTCCTATAAAAATCCAAGTATGCCACACTCTCCAAGAGTGCTCCAAGAAATATTTAAGTTTCTAAGAGTATGAGAGAGAGATAACAGAGAGAGAGCTCCAACACTGATCCGACCAAGCTTACCCACTGATCCTCAAATGCCATTTTATCAATGAGGCCTCTATTTTATTCAATTTCAATTATTTCCTTCAATTTCCTCCTCAAATGCAACATGTGACCTTTCACCTTTATTTTCTCCTAATTTCCATTATTTTGATAAATAAAATACCAAGAAATGCATCACGCCTTTCCAAAGCCTTTGCCATTGCCTTTGCCAATTCCTTTAGCCATAATAACCGAAATGAACACCCACTAGGATGTTTTCCCCACCATTTAGCATGGAATATGTGTAGCATGACCATGTTCTTATATATATATTTTTACATGGATTTTTAAGCAGGGATGATACAAAACCCTCCCCCTTAGGGGAACACCATCCTTGGTGTTCGATGACACATATAACCAACAAGGTTGCTGAAAACAAAACATACCACCCATGGAGCTTTATAACATAGCCCGTTGCAGTATTTACAAGGACCATTTGCGAAAACATGGAAAACATACCTTTTTCTCGATCTTTATAACATAACTCATTACAATATTTACAATAATAACCACATATACTTAAACACATATGCTTCAACTAACAAATAACCATAGTGTCTATGGAGCTTTGTAAATCTAACTCAATACAATATTTACAATAATATACACATATGCACATATGCACATTTTCTCAACCAACAAATAAAAGGATACAATGCATGTATCAGAAAAAAGGGAATGTAGAGGCTCACACCTCCATGCTCAAAGTAATACCAGGATTCACCTCCTTTCGAGGAAGTCCATAATCCACTCCAAAGTCAAATCTACATCCATTGTCTAGTGCTATAATCCAACACCACTTGTCCTCTCAGTGAACAATTACTAACTCATTGTTCCAAGGCACACTCCCAATGTGAATTTGATTCTATCTGGCAATGCTAATGACCAAAACAAACATATCCCTGGTATTCCCTTCTTTGCTACACAGTCCCTTGGGGAATCCGGTCACCCTCTTCCATGAAGTCACAGACCTTCCAAGTTCCACTAGCATTAGGCAAGTTTTGAGGTCTAAAATGGGCCTCCTAAGCAAATTATAAAATAATAGTGGAAATAATAAAATAATATTAGTTTACATCATCAAATTTTAGAGGGAAAGGAAAACTATTTTTTCAACTCGTATTTTCAACTTATCTCCCTATGGGTTTACTTAAATTTTGAGCGGAAATGCTCATTAGATGTATAATTTGATTCCTCATCCAAGGAGTACCCATGTTGCATACTTTCGATGGACTCGGCTGCATGAAAAATGTGGTTGCAATCACGTTTTTTTCATGTATTTCTCATTTTTCATGTAGCAGGGTCCATCGAAAATATGCAACATGGGTACTCCTTGGACGAGGAATTAAATTTTGCATCCAACGAGTACTCCTGCTCAAAATTTGAATAAAACCTTAGAGAGATAATTTGATAATAAGGGTTCAAAAAGTGGTTTTATTATTTTATTATTTTTTAATATTTTTACTTTTTTACTTCAAAAATGGTGAATCATCCCCCATGATTAACATCATCATCTTGAATCCTATTATTTTTTATAAATTTTATTTTGGTTGTACATTTTTCTTAGGAGGCCCATTTTAGACCTCAAAATTCCCCTAATGCACCTGCATCCCGGGCAGCCCATCCCTCAACAATGCTTCCTCGCATCGGAAGATACAAGAACCAAGGCATATCCCTACCTCAAACCATCATCCTAGCCATAGCATGCTCATGTCAATCAACGGAGACTATTGGGTACCAATGTCCCATAATGGCCCTGCACCTGAATACTTTACAAGCATACTGCTACATCAATTCTTTTTGTGGTTGTTGCTAATGCTTGTTGTCAGTTTCGACCACCCAACCAGGCATTTCATGCTTTCCTGTATGAAGCACATAATTTCCATTAGATCCAAATAAATTTAAATAACTTCAAATCATACCTTATTGGTGCCTCGTCAATAAAATACACTTGCAATTATGTTTGCTTCCTCTCACAATAAGTCAAACTAGCATCTTTGACCAAATCATCATGTTTAAACATATCACATTAGGTTAGGTTAAAACACACCCATCATAGATCAAAATCATAAATCACATGTAACCATCATAAACCATAATCATAGATCACATGTAATCATCATAGATCAGAATCATAAATTGCATGTATAATAAAATTGAAATAAGATACTGATACTTATCCTTTAATCAATCCTTAGCTTCTACCTTTTTCCTTATTCTGTATGTACACCAGATTAGTTAACATACATGAAAAACACCCAGTTCCTTTTCCTCAACCATGTGCACATACACATAATATACATCATACACATAATATACATCACACACATATAACCACACATGACACGCAACACCATACAATACATGCATCTACACCTAACATGCAACACATACACCTACACCTAGTGTAAAACACAACACAATACATGGGTCGACACCCGATGTACACCAACACATAATACATACACCTACACCTGACATACAACATAATACATACATGCATACCTAATGTACAAACCCACACTATACACATACGTACATCATAATGAATACATATCACGATACTATGACTACACAATGCACATACATACTACCGCATGCCTGCAACACATCATGTACGACATGCACACAATACCACATGTACACCAGTACCATATATACAACACGTATATAGTACCACCTATACAAAGAACTACCTTTACAATGTGTGCACAACATCACATGTACATGAGACCACTTGCACAACGTGTACACAACACAAAACGTACATAACATCACATGCACGACATGTACACAACACCATATGCACGACATGTACACAACACCATCTGCACAACGCACCATATATACAACATGTACACAACACCACATGCACACAACACCATATGTACATAGTACCAAATGTACAACATGCACTCAACGCCATATGCGCATAGAATTGCATATACAACTTGCACATAGCACCCTATGTGTACAACATTTCTTATCCAACATGCGCACAACACCATATGCACACAACACAACATATCCATCATGGGAATAGTACAATATTTACACAACACCACATATCCAACATGTACGTAGCACCATCTATACCTAGCATTGCATATGCAATATTCACACAACAATATATGTACCACCCTATACATAACATTACATAAACAATTTGTACACACACTATATATGCACATCACTGCATGCGCACAACATCACAGATGCAACACGCACAATATATTCACAACATGAGTACCACACATCCAAAGCCATACTCTCTCTACCAAGAAATCTTGCTTCCAGTGTATCTCAGCCATCCATGCTTATCCTAGCATGTCGCGGATCATGTTGTTTTCATTTATCTAATGTACCTCTCAGCATTAGCCTTTCCATAACATAAACATAGACATAGTATAATAACATAATATCAATTTGTATCTGCATGATACTCACCTCACGAATTTGTCATGATACTCTTCCCACTTGACTTCTCATGAACCAGGAATCTCTTCATACCATTCACCCACATAATAAATCATTTATCTATAAGAATGATCCCTAATGACCCTGTGAGACAACACCAAACACACTATAGAAAATGGAAACAAGAAATGCTAAAAATAGAAGTACTAAAAATAGCAGTTTGGGTAGCAGTGCTGGATTGAGCAACATGGAATGAAAAATGGAAGTGCTAAAAATAGCATTCTATTTTTAGCAGTTTAGGATGGATTCCTATTTTTAGTCAGTCCCTGGACTAAAATAGGAAGTAAAATACGAATTTGAACTTAACAACTGTTTGAAAATAAATTAATTAATTCACCATGAATTAATTAGTTGTGAAATATCAAACATGAAGTCTATGTGAGGACATGCAACAATTTATCTATTAATTGAGGAATTTATCCATCAGTTAAAGAGATAAGGGTGAGTTCTACTTTGAGTAGTAATTAGTTGGCTTAGTTAACTGAGTCAAGTCTAGTTATAATTGATTTAAACAGTTTGTTTAAATTAAGTAAGTTCAGTTAGTTAATGCATATAACTGCTGCACTTCAGATAATTGAAGATTTTCTCATGAATAACTCATGCATGTTAGTTCAGACAGAGACCCAGTTGAGATTAGTGAAGGGATAGTGTAGTATCAGTTGGATGAATATCTTTTTTATAAAGAAAGCTCATCCATGATGAGGATTTATCTCCTTTAGGTCTGTGCAGTTGGATCAGAGGTTAGTGAGTGTGTGAAGAGGCCAATTCACACAAGTGGCTGCACTAGACCCCAATCAAAATTGTGCAAAGAAATAGGAGGCTTGGAGGGTAGACCAGAGGTTAGATAAAGGCCTTTGATTGTCTATGAGGAGTAGAGGTATTGCAGAGAGAGCATGATAGCTTTTGAGCTGATTCTTTTTGTAATACTGGTTATATGTCCACTTGTATGACAATACAGAGTTGGGGTTTTAGGCTGAGGGTTTCCCCGAGTAAATTCTTTTGTGTTATATGTGATTGATTTCTCCATATCAGTTATAAGTGTTCTTATTGATGTTGCTCATGTTCTATTAATCTTCCGATAAATTGTTTGTTAAAGTAGATCAAGTGTTTTGCTTTAGTACATTGCATCACCAGGTGATCTACAGGTGGGAAATTTCTATACACACACACACACACACACATATAGACATATAAATATTAGCATTAAGCAATCTGTCAAGAAATGACATACATACATACATATAAATATTAGCATTAATAATCATGATCCATGATGACCCTGTCGTACATGGCATACATACATACATACATGTATACATATATAGACATCAACATAATCATGATCACAACATAGTTACCAGATACCATAAGGTCAAGGTTAAATGAACTCCCTTTATTTGTGCACACCATGCACAACATTGAGAACAATTGTCCCCAACATAGCCAAGGTATCTGACTCCTCAAGTCTATTTACTTCACCTTTCTTGATTACTTTTGTCATGATTGTCTCATCAACGTCCATTTAAACCAATGGTCCCAACCAATCCAACTAGTTGTTATACACTTGCCTTCAATTGCCCTTATACATGCATTGAGTTTCATCTAGGCCTTACATCACTTGTTTGGTTTCATTGAGCTCTCAATGGGCTCCATTATCTTTCCTCTTTCCCAACCAATTCCCCAAACCCCAAACATAAAAGGAAAGACAAGAAACAAACAAGAAAAAAACCATGGCAAATCAACAACAATATGACACCACAACCAAAGTGGCATGACCATGCACTAAACATAACAAAATTGCAAATCAAGCGGAAACAAATAACAAAAGAAAAAAAGCACAAGACTGACAACATATAACATGACTCAATCCCCATGGTTCCCAATGCTTCTAAAGGAAAGCTCAACCCAAGCCTTCTTCAAGATTCCATGGAAATTTATTTTCCATTCAATCCCTTACGTCATACTGTCATCAACACATAATTATCAGCACTTAAATAAACATAACAATACACTGGTTACCTTACCTTTCTATGCCAAGCACGTTACTTGCAACTAAACACATCCACTCCATCTCTCAAGGGACTTCAATTCCCTTGACAAATCCGCCTGTAATTAGAGACTAGATAATATACCTCTCAAATATAAGTTCAAGAATCTAGGACATATCCACCTAATGTCAGACAAGATTAAGGTTAGGAATACTTCCTTTATGCAAAGAACTCATTCGTTTGGAATTAATGTTTCCAAAAATAGCCAAAGGAACGCTTGTCCAATTCTTTTCATTTACCTTTTAACCTTGTTACAATCGAGGCTTACTATGCACTGCCACATAAGCTAACTACTATTTATTTAAACACATCAATTGTTACCTTGTCATGCTAATACCAAGCATGGTTCTTGCATCTCTTCACACATGTCAACCACGCATTACAAATATCAAGAAAATCATATCTATCAATTTGAAATCAACCTTTACCAAGAGTAACAATCATGTCATAATCCATAGTCAACTCATAGTCATTAGACATAATGCTACAAATCTCACCTACTACACTTAAGTACATATCAACTGTCTCAACACATATGTATTAGTACAATCATCTTAACAATATCATTGGAACACATACTCATATTATGCAATTAATCAAACATTACACCAACTTGAAAACATACCATGTTAAATAAATCAACTAGACGACATAATAGACACCAAACACTCAAACACCAAATAGACTTCATAATCAAATAGTCAGGCACAAATTAGATGACATAAGAAATTTCATACCTTAATGTATCTTAGGGGAGGCAATATTTTCTACACAATCAATCCAGATTAGCATGGTATAATTGCACAACATATCACCTCAAACAACATGTCCACATCATAAGCTCGTAAAAATTTATCATTCATACATAATAATCACATCTACACAGTCAATCTATATTAGTATGACATAATATGACAACATATGAAGTCATACATGAATGTCATAACCCTAACCATTCACATAGACCAATCCAACTTAGTATGATACCTATAACATCAAGTTCTTAATGTAATAACCCTAATCATGAATACTAGAATATAATAACAGCAAATTAACCTATAACATATTCATCAACAACATATAACATAACCATCAAGTTATCTAAGATAAAACAACATTATTAATGCAGACAACCACAGGTTACTATCATTCATGACTATCTGACACATGTGTATATGGCTGCACTGATCAACTAACATCTATCATGTTCGTAATCATAACATCAATAGAATGAAAGGCATACACATAACCATAATGCATATAACAA
This sequence comes from Pinus taeda, assembly GCA_000404065.3. Taxonomy (NCBI): domain Eukaryota; kingdom Viridiplantae; phylum Streptophyta; class Pinopsida; order Pinales; family Pinaceae; genus Pinus; species Pinus taeda. The sequence goes on along the minus strand of APFE030967657.1, from coordinate 111,412 downwards.
TCCTCAACTTACATACCTGCATGCCCAACATACAAACATGTACGACGACATGCTCTTGCCTCGAGGATCAATGCTGCAATTTCACCTTGATAGTCTGCATCTCCTACTCTATCTCAACCAACACATTAGCATCATAACATACCAATATCATCATGATGACCTAACTATATATAGTGACTTCAGAATGCATGTCTAACCTACCAAACATGCATAACCATAACCATGAAATACATGCATAACAACATATAGGCATTGACATGCATAACAAATTCATATACATCCACACACTCCTGATGACACATTCCACAAGAACACCATCAACATTCACATGGTGACATCACTACACCCATGATCAACACCATGCAAATGCAACACGGACATGGACTACAAGTATAAGAAACACATATGCAACTGACATGAATGCATGACCAAGACATCACCCATCTAGTTCGAGGGGTGAACCATGCTCTAATACCAATCTGTAATACCCTCCTCCCACATGTACCTAAGTAACCGACCATTCGGGGTAAACATGTGATGAAAATTTACTATGATATGATTCATCCTTCTAAGTCATATTAAGGAAGTGGAACCAACAGAAACACACCATACATACCTTCAACACTAACAATAGGACTCCTATAAAGAATCCCAACCTTTTTGGTATCATGCCCCTAGGTCCCACTAAGTTTTTAAGCTATTAAACCTCTGGAAGGATCCCATGCTATGGGCATGCCAACGTCCAGAGAGCTTTGGATGCTCCCACAAAACTAGATGCCTATCTAGGGACTATTTCTAGCATACCCTTTACAAAGTCCGGGGAATTTAAGGCACGTTTCAAGCCTAGAATTCTGGCCACTACCCAAAACTTGTTGTAACTTCTGGAATCCATTAATCACATGATGACAAGACTAATAAACCAAAATCTAACTCTAGTACTAGGCCTCATCATCCCCGACTGGGACTAACATTTTGTTAAACACTTGGAATGAATGAAATCTATAGGTTTAAATAACACATCTAATCATGGGGGTCTCATACTAATCTGAGATTCGCTATGAGGCATTGTTTCCTTATCACTTTAGCTGCAGTTTCATCCATTAAGCCAAAGATACATTGTTCATTCATATACAAGTAAAAGCATGATGGGAGCCATACATAGTCACTGTCATAATACATATTCATAACCAACATAATAGCAATAGAAATACCAAGGATACACTAGCAATATAATCCACATATAAACTAATATAATACTCATGAGATAACAAGGCGAAATACCCTCATATTAATGATGAAAAATCCAATCGAGTATGAAACTACCATGTTCCACCCGACCGTAGAATGATTGAGCCAAATCTCTCTTCAACCATTCACCCCCATGCCATATTCCAAGCACGAATGTGGGATTTCATAGAACACATCCATTTGTTGTTGGCCACAACCCCCCCCTCTCCTAATTTTTTTTTTTTGACAAAATCATGGGGATGCTTCACTTAACTTCATTCTTTATTGGCATTTTGGTGACTTACGTTTTTTATGGTTTAATTGCTTGACTTTGAGGCATTTCCAGGGGCCAGTCATTGCTTGCGTTGCCTGATGGTTACCTTTTACAACACCCTCTTAATGATTACAAAAGGGATGCTGTGGCGTTTTTGGTTGCCACATCATCTCACATTTTATTACATTAATTGTTTGACTTTTCCACTTTACTAGATACCTACCGACATCAATAAATTTTTTCCTTTCCGCACTATTTATAACTTATAAAATTTATTGCATTATATGTAATAAAATAAAATTATAAAATAAAACATCACACTCACAAAACACTATATCATAAATTCTTTAGAGAGTATCATGTATGTTATTATGAGTTATCACACAATATATATATATAGTGTGGAAAGTCTGTATAGTTATATTACTATTATGAATTTATATACATAAAGTATCATGTAAACAAACACACTTTATTTTCATAAAACTATACTAATTCACCTCATAAATAATTCCACCTTAAGAATCTAAGGTAAAGATGATAAAGAGTTAAATATGAATGAAACGTGAACTTTATAAAGTGGTTGGGTTTGTATTCATTGGAAAAAGGGCTTAAGTTTGTAATTGATTTGTAAAACACAAATACCAGCATAATATATGACCCCATGTGCACACGACCATGACGCTACGTCAATCATATACAACTCAAATGCCAACACAATATATGGCCCCATGTGCACGGGACCATCATCGTATCTAAGCCAACACACAATTCAAATCCCGCATAGGTCTTGATGTTATTTCGCTATCCCGCATAGGTCTTGGTGTTATTTCGCTATTGCATGTGGGATAATAATAAAATTTTTATGTTGTGCCACATTGTTTTACCCACCATTTGACCATCAACGATACGACTTAACAATCAACATTTACACATTTTCCACACTGCATTCCTTTCTGAACGTTTAATCCAACCATAGATATAAATCATGGTTGTTTTATTTATGTGAAATATATCTTTAATTTGCAAAAGGGCGTTATTTATGTGAAATATATCTTTAATTTGCGGAAGGACGTGCCACATGATAAACGAATTCTATGCAGATAAATCTTTTTGCTATAAAAAATTCAACAGTGCGCCGATAGATGTGGGATCTGTTGAAATATTAATTTCACCTGCGCATCTGTTGAAATATTAATTTCACCTGCGCGCATTAACTCCGCAAAACCACCTTAGAAAACCACAGCACATTTTGCACTGCTTTTGGCAAAAAGTGGTTTATGTCTGAGGGCCTCTGAACACCTCGATCAGCTGTCATGCGTCCAGTGTACGGACTCAAAACCACCCACTCCCCGGACGCTAAAGTTCGTTTGTTTTGTGTGAGGTTGGTGAGCGAATTGCGTCCGATCAGGTCAACGGAAAAGGATTTCATTCAACCTGCCCGTTATTTTTACTTTTACCGCATGTTTTATTTAATGTATTTAATGAATGTGTCATTAACTTAGGTAAAAGACTTTATGTTTTCATACGGCATGTATGGGCACGAATTTAAAGATAGGTATGGGTAAGTCAATGTATCATTAAATGTTTTTTTTTGTTTTGGTATATGTTTTTTTTAGTCTTCATTCGGATTAAGTATTGTAATGGCACACGGGAGAAGGAGGCTCGCAGCAGCGAAAAGAACAGGGGAAACACAGCAGTGTAAAAGACTCCCCACAGTGAATGCAATTGGATTTCTTCTTACAGGTGGATATAGTTGTTAATTGAAACGAATGGTATGGCAATTTGTTTTATTTGAATATGAAATGTAAAATCTCCAGCACTTCGAATGTAATGAAGAATTTCACATAGAAGTGAATGTGAAAGAATTTTTTTTACAGCAGTAAACTTATGTAAGAATTTTCTATTCTTACAGCAGTAAATGTAAAAGCTATTTTACAGCGGTAAATGTGAAAAGAAGATTTTACACAGTGGTGTAAAAATCATTTGTAACAGAGGCAGAGTAATTTTGTTTTTGGTGAAATGTTTTAGTGAATCCCTCTCAGCATAGAGGATGAATATGTATCAGTGAATTTGTTTTAATAAATATAAATATTTCATGGTGGTGCAATACTCTGTTCTCAGTTAATTTCTTTTAAAAGCTTCCCTGTGCAAAAAGATCCTGGAGTAAAGGAAACAGAGCATTGTCTCTGTGTGCATGAATTTTGTGTTTTTGGGATTTTGCCAGAAAAATCCCCAACAGTGGTATCAGAGCAGGCTTAGGCTCTTTGAAGGTGACAAAGAAGCTGAAAGCAAGAGTTTTTTGTTGCAGCAGTCAGTTGTTTTAAGATACACAGTCAAGAAAACAAGGAATGGCCAACACAAGCACTGGTATGGGTATGTTTAACACCCAGCTCCCACAGTTTAATGGGAAGAACTATGATTATTGGGCAATAACTATGAAAGCCCTCTTTT
>APFE030967657.1:79470-103346 GCA_000404065.3 Pinus taeda | reverse complement strand
TTGAAATATTAATTTCACCTGCCCGCATTAATTCCGGAAAACCACCTCAGAAAACCACAGCACATTTCGCACCGCTTTTGGCAAAAAGTGGTTTATGTCTGAGGGCCTCCGAACACCCCAATCAGCTGCCACGTGTCCAGTGTACGGACTCAAAACCACCCACTCCCCGGACGCTAAAGTTTGTTTGTTTTGTGTGAGGTTGGTGAGCGAATTGCGTCCGATGAGGTCAACGGACAAGGATTTCATTCAACCTGCCCGAACGTTATTTTTACTTTTACCGCACGTTTTATTTAATGTATTTAATGAATGTGTCATTAACTTAGGTAAAAGACTTTATGTTTTCATACGGCATGTATGGGCACGAATTTAAAGATAGGTATGGGTAAGTCAACGTATCATTAAATGTTTTTTTTGTTTTGGTATATGTTTTTTTTTAGTCTTCATTCGGATTAAGTATTGTAATGGCACACGGGAGAAGGAGGCTCACAGCAGCGAAAAGAACAGGGGAAACACAGCAGTGTAAAAGACTTCCCACAGTGAATGCAATTGGATTTCTTCTTACAGGTGGATATAGTTGTTAATTGAAACGAATGGTATGGCAATTTGTTTTATTTGAATATGAAATGTAAAATCTCCATCACTTCGAATGTAATGAAGAATTTCACATAGAAGTGAATGTGAAAGAATTTTTTTTACAGCAGTAAACTTATGTAAGAATTTCTATTCTTACAGCAGTAAATGTAAAAGCTATTTTACAGCAGTAAATGTGAAAAGAAGATTTTACACAGTGGTGTAAAAATCATTTGTAACAAAGGCAAAGTAATTTTGTTTTTGGTGAAATGTTTTGGTGAATCTCTCTCAGCATAGAGGATGAATATGTATCAGTGAATTTGTTTTAATGAATAGAAATCTTTTATGATGGTGCAATACTCTGTTCTCATTAATTTTTTTTTAAAAGCTTCCCTGTGCAAAAAGATCCCGGAGAAAAGAAAACAGTTTGTTTGTTTGTTTTTGGGATTTTACCAGAAAAAATCCCCAACAGGATCTTAAAAAACCATATTACCTCTATCTCGTCATTCAATCCCAACAAATCTTGCAATAGTTGCGGGATTGCTTTTGAAATTGTGACCCAGAATGTCGATTTTATCCAAATAACGCCTAGTAAATCTGAACATTGATTATTTTGGTTTATTGAACTTATTAATGATCACAGTTAACGCAAGTGTATATTCGATTGCAGGGACTGCGAGCTAGAGAAAAGCATTTAATATCCGATGCACATTGGCACACGTGGCATCAAACTCGAAAAGGACTATCAACTTTCGTGGCGCATGCACAATTTGGAAAATGCCGATGTCAGTGCAGAACCACCATTCGTTGCCAGACTACTGAAGAGATGACATAGCATTCAAACAAATTGAGATTGCTTTGAGCAAAGCATACAAGGTTAACGGTCAGCCTGCAGGAGAGATTTTGTCTCGGTTGCAAGATAGGACTGCACCGCTGCATTATGGATGGAATGAGTCTAATTATGCTCCAACAACGAAAGCGCAAGGGATAACAACCTTTCCAATTTTTTTTTTTTTTTGTCGGTACGAAAAAGCGCTATTTATATTAATATCATAGGGAAATTTACAAAATTCACAGATAATTAACATGCCAATCAAAATAGTAATCAAATACAATTTGCTTCCTGTATAACATCATGAGTCATCTTCCCTAAAAAAACATCATAAGGAAGGATCAAGTGAAAACTAGATATGGAAGTTGTGTTTAATAGTAACATTATAGATAGAATTTCAGCCCGATATTTAGAGCAAAAAAATAGACCCGGTTGAGAAGATAGAGGATATCACCATCCGCAAAGGAGAAACTTTGCTTTGTAGAGGATACTGTGAGAAGCTTAGTGGCAAAGCAAAGAAAGTTTATCAACAAGGAAAATAAGAGAAAAGATTCAGATTTATGTTCTTGGGAGGAGAAATTTGTCCATGTTATAGGTGATATTTTCCAACAGTATATCCATATACCATTTATCCGGTTTTTGGGATAGCCCTTTCTTTGATAAATTGTCAGCTTGTTCATTTTGGGATCTGTCAACATGTTGGACAAAGTAACCATTTTGTGCTTGCCAAAAAAACTCAATTCTTTTCATCCATCCTATTAGAAGGGGATTGTTTATGGAGATCTTCCCTAAGACATGATCGATTATAATTTTGGAGTCTCCATAAATATGTAGAACAGGTATGTTTAGATATTTACTGAAACATAAGAGGCTTGAGAGTGCCATTGCCTCTGCTTTGTTATTGGTACCTTTCCCTCCATTCCAGTAAATCTTGAAATTTAGATGTTCATTCATGGCATTGCAAACACCACAAGCACATATTCCATTTTGCGCTGCACCATCAAAAAAACCCCTTGGGTATTCCAGCAAAATGTTGTTATGTCCACTGAGCTTATTATTAAGCTGTTTGAGCTGTGGCATGAAACTGTTGTAATATGAGATGACCTTGTGAGTTATTTGCTAAAACTCTTCCTTTTTGTTTTGGAACAAAACATTGTTCCTCCATTTCCAGATTGTCCATATAACTATTTGAGGGATGGACCTCCAGGAAGCCTTCTGCACACTCCACCATTCCAATGAGTCCTTTATGGAAGGATGCATTAAAAAACTGAAACCAAATAAATTTGATAATTTTCTCCATACTTGAGAGGTTAGGTTGCGATGTAGGAAGTTATGCTCATTATTTTCCACTCCAACTTTGCGGATTAAACAAATACCTGGCCCTTGCCACTGCCTCTTTTGCAGATTCTTCCACATGAGATTTTTATTATGAAAAACTAACCAAGAGAAAATAATGATTTTTCTTGGAACTCCTGTTTTCCATAAGGTAATTGGAAATTGACGTCCTGTTACGAGAGGTTGTATCATGGATATGGTTAAATAGGTTTCAACAACACTTATATTATCCGTCCTCCTTTTCCCCTTCCATGTGAGATAGTCATGTGGCTCTGTACGACAGATACCAATATGTTTTATGATTGTCAATATCTTGTTCCATTGTAAAGCCAAATGTCCTTATAGACCCAAATCTTGAGCTTCTTTTCATATAGGAGAAGGTCCTTGCCAGCCACAATGACCTGTCCCCAAACAAAGATGCTCGCTTCTTGAAAGACATTTATAATTTGCTGAGGAATAGAGAAATCCTTCCCTGCTCAAAAAATTGGGTCCAAATCAATGAAAATTCTGTTCCCATTATGGAAACTCCATGAGAGATTTTGTAAGAAGAAAGATTGTATTTTGCAGAAACTTTCCTAGATAGCAGAACCATGAATGGATCCTATTGTGCCTTTTTTGTACCAGAATGCAATGTCTTTATTGCCCAAATACTTTTTTTTTGATGGACATACTCCAGGTGCCCTCCCCGTATAGACCCCTCCATAAGGATTTGCATAATAAGGTTATTCCAAATTTGCGAAGATTCATAATCCCCCAACCTCCCAAATCCTTTGGAAGTGTAATATTAGAAAGTTTGGTTAAATGAAATTTCTTCTTTTCATTGCATCCTCCCCAAATAAAATTTGTTGTAAGTCGATTTAGCATATTAATAATGCTAGCTGGAATATAAAGAAGGTGAGCCCAATATACAGTTAGCTATGCTAAAACTATTTGGGCAAGTACATCTCTTCCACCCATCAACAGGCACTTGCTTTCCCAACCAGAGATTCTTTTATAGTAACGATGAATGATCTATTTCCAGTATGCTCTGGTGTAGTAGGAGGGTTTAAGGTGATATCCGAGAAACTTCATTCCTTCTCGTATAGGAATTTCTTTAATGTTATACAACTCTGCAATGTAATCAATGATTTCCCTGTCACATTTTCCATGAAAGATAATAGATTTACTTTCATTGATTTGTAGACCTGTAGCCATTTTGAAATTCTTTAGGATGTTATAAAGACATATACAGGTGAAGTGACAAAGCATTCCAAAAATCAAGATGTCATCAACAAAAAGGCTGTGAGAAATGTTGTTGTTTTTGCTGACGATCAAAGGCCAGAAGTGTCCCTTCGAAACAACCCTTTTTATATGTAGACTTAGGTAATCCATTGCCAGGGAAAGGGAGCATCCTTGCCTCAAAGCTCTAGCAGCAGGGAAGAAAATAGTAGGATGTCCATTTATAAGGATGGCAAAATTAACTTTCTCAATGCAAGCCATAATCCAATTTGTACAATTTGGTCTGAGGCCAATTTTGGTAAGAACACATCTTAAAAAACCCTAATCTACGCAGTCATATGCCTTCTTTAAATCAATTTGTAGAATTGCAACTTGGAGTTTTTTTGTGTGAATGGAGTGCAAACTTTCCTATGTGTTTGCAACAACATCATGAATAATTCTATCTTTTAGGAATCCATGTTGTTCCTGTGAGATATAGTGCAAGAGAGTACCTCGTATTCTACCAGCTATGATATTAGTCTAAAATCCGAGAAAGAATTGGCATTTTTTTTTTTTGGAATTAGGGCAATGTAGGTTGATGATATATATTGGTGAATTTTACCCGAAATTCTGGATTCCTCAACCATACTCAGAAGATACTTCTTTACTAGATCAAAGAAGTGAAGGAAGAATTCAGTCGTCCATCCATCCGGACCTAGAAATTTATCTTTCTTAAAATATTTCATTACTTTTAAAAGTTCTTCTTTAGAAACAAGTTTTTATAATTCTTCATTTTGTTCATCACTGAACATTGTGGGGTATGGGTCAATTCCCCAAATGATATCTTTAGCCATTATGTCCTTATTCCTACTATAGGATTCCTGGAAGTCTTGTACAACCGCATTGCAAATACCTTCCTGAGTTTGTAAAGTATTTCCCCCCTCGTCCCTAATCTCCCAGATGGTGTTAATGTTCCGCCGTTGGTTTGCATATTTGTGAAAAAATTTGGTATTTTGGTCACCTTCTTTTAGCCATATAGCCCTGATTTTAGTCTCCATGTGGCTTCCTCAATAGCCAGTAATTTGTTTTTCTTAAACTCCAGTTCTTTTATGCGAAGGCAAAGCTTAAGGGAAGACATTGATCTGTCATCCTTGAGGCAATCCTATCCATTTCCATCTGAATGTCTTCCAAGGCTTTTCTATTTGATTTTAGCTTCCGGATTTTCGAGGGCTTTACTACTTTCTGAAGGGAAACTAAATTTTCGAGGAGATGCTAAGAAGTGGAGATGCTAGTGAGAGGAGTGCGACAATCCCAGGTTTCCTTTACAAGTTCATTGAACTCTGGGTCATCCAACCAAGTTCTATTGAATTTGAAAGGAAAGCCTTTTCAGATTCTAGAGTTTTTCCATTGCAGTGTCATGGGCCTATGATTTGAAATGAAGTTGTTTATGATATCCATATCTAGGATGCCCAGACGTTCCAACAAATTTTCATGGAGTAAGAAACAATCGAGTTGTTTGGCTAGATAAGCCGGACCAGATCTTCCATTATCCCATGTGGGGGAAATTTTTGTTGGACAGAGGTCTACAAAATTATAAGAGAGCAGGGCATCTTGTAGCAGGTCGGCTAGAGGATCCACCTTCCTACCACTACCCCAAACTTCATCACTGCTTAAGGTACAGTTTAAATCTCCCACAATATTTAGGAGTCTAGTTCCATTATCTCAGAGGAGAGAAATCAATTCCAGAAAATGAGACAGTCCTTGTAAAGGGAAAAACATTTAGTATGTGGATGAAACCAGGAATGCTGCAAAAACTGGCCACAAGAAAAATTCCAACAAAACATCTGAAAGCTTTGACCGAGACCCAGGTTGGATCCCATAAAGCAGTAAGACTCCTAGAGAGGCTAGTGGAGTTAATGGCCATGATTTGCTAGTTTGGAAACATTTTTCTAAAATATGAGACAACTTCAGTGCGCCTATGCATTGTTTCCTGTATGAGAATGAGATTTGGGTGTGAGGAAAGGAACAAGTCTTTGAGAGCTATAAATTTTGGGTCCGCTCCCAACCCCCTGATATTAATAGACATGATACGAGTCATGGAGAAAGATTAATGGGTTGCCTTGCTCTAAGAGGCCCATGAGAAGAAAAATCTGTAATAGCAATGTCAATAAGGAAATGATCCATCAATGTGGAGAGAGAGTTACTAGTTTTCCTTCAGCAGAAATGTCTACTGCCCCTATTCTGCTTCAGCGTGACAGTAATATTACCAACTAAAGTTGGGCTGATGTGAGGTGAACCAGGTGAATCAAGTTTATGAATGGTGAGGGTTTGCAGGTCCAGAGTCTTTTCTTTTTTAGGATAAAATCCAGATTGCTTCCCACTAAGTTAGGAGAAGTTGAGATGGGAGAATTTGGAGGGGTAACAACAAGGCAAGGTTCTTAGCCTTTTGTTTTGCAAGAGGCCATAGTAGGGGAAGGTGTAGGTGAGGGTATGTATGTGATGTACGATGTTGACAGGATATTGTTGTAAGGGTGTGAAGAAGGTAAAGGGGCAGGAATTTCCTGGCAAGGGATAGACTTGGGGGGGGGGGGGTGAGCTAGGGTGAGCTAGACATCCCAAAAGTGTTGACGCAGAATTTCTAGGGCAGTAGGGTGAAGATGGAATAGGTATAGGGGATATACCCCTAGAGTCTAGAAAAGGAGAGTTATGGGGAAAAGTACAGTAAGAGTTACCTGGATATGTTGCTTTCTGATATGATGCCATCTTTTGACCATTAACTCTGGTCTATTCCTTCTTGGAGAAAGCCAACTTTGATTTGTTTAGATTATTTCTTCCCTATAGGCAGCCTCCCAGACAGAACGGGCACTGGTCTTGAAGATGTCCTGTTCTATGGTAGGTTGAACAGCGAAAAGGCACCCCCCAAAAGTCTAGCTTCTGATGAAGATTGATGTCCCCCCAATGGAGGTTAATGTGATCGGGAAAACGACCACTGTATTCCTTCTCAATTAGGATCCAGGCAACTCTCTTGTCCTTTGCACCAAGACATTTCGGATCCATGTAGACAAATTTGCCAATGGAATTTCCAATATCAGTTAATGCATCCTTTGTCCATAATTCAATTGGAAGACCAGGGAAATTGACCCATATGAGTTTATTAGAAGGGGTATTATGCAGGGGATTATATCCAATGTACCAGCCGTGTAGGGCGAGGAAAATTTTACCATGAACTCAGGGAATGGATCTAATAGTCTCAAGATCCTCCATACTCAGAAAATGGAAACTGTACTAGTTTTTCATGAGCCTAACTATCGTGGGGATGTATCCTAGCAAGGATTTCCACTTTATACCCAACCAATTCCTCATTTGGGAATCCTCCATATCTGGGAAATACCAACGGCCAACTAATGCACGTTTCTGCAAACTAATAATTCTATTCACAAGGGTGGCACTGTCAAGGTTGATAACAGGAGAAGGTAGGATGGTTTTAATAGGACATTGTCTTTGTTTTCGACATATTAGCTCATGTTTGACACCCTGAGATGAACGAGCTGGATGGTAAGGAGGGGATAAATTAAATTCACCTAACGTAGAATGCCAGTCATTCGGGATGTGAGATCCAGCGTGGAGCGTTTCCGCTTCAATTGTTGCGCGGACCAAAGTAGATGAAGCAGATAGGTTAGACATAATTTCCATCGTGGCCCCAGACATGAGCGTGTCTATGTAGAAATTTTCCGAGGTCTATTAGAAAATGGATCAGGAAAAAGGCATCAACTGACCAGGCAGAGGATGATTTAGATCCGAGTGTAAGGAGGCATGTGTGGGAAGATTACACTGTCAGGGATTAATATTGGAAAGGACGCATCCCCATTCTATGAGGGGAATGTTTGTGTGAGAATTTAAATTTCCAATAAATCTTTTCTGACATGATATTAAAAGATTACCATTGTAGTACCAGACCCAAAATGGATGTGTATAACAGTGTACTTTCCACTCTGCCACCCACCTAATGAGGAATGAGTGATGTCAAAGCAAGTGTATGGGGATGTGAAAATGCTGACGTAGGTCAAAGACTTATGGTGGTGACAAAGTGGGGCAATGGGACAGTGATGATAACCTACCATGTGGTCGGTGTCATACAACACGCGTTCACTCACCAGCCAAGAAAGTAGAGAAAAACGTCACTTGAGAAATATTTCTAGTCATCGGAAAAACCAGAAAGAACCATGCACAACGATAAATGGAACTAGAGATGAATTCAAGTGTAGTAACAAGATTGTAAGGGGAGATGGTGCAGAAAAACAGATAAATCGACAAAGACAGATTTTAGTGTAGAAACGAGATAGTAAGGGGGGATGCTACTGAAAATGGGCTAAAACGATAGAGAAATCACCATAGAAATGGTTAAAATGATTATGAATTGAGTAATAGCAAAAGCTATGCCGAATTCATATCGTTCTTGTATATTTTTAAATCACTATGCAACAACAATAACATCATTTGCAGGTACACCAACACTTTCCTATTCTAAACCTAAATCCTAGGCATGGACGGGATATAATACATATATTTGAAAGCCAAAACCAAAAATGATGGGCTATAGACAGTTCGAGAATAGGAAATTTTAGACAGATGAAATTTTTGATATCTATACAGAAAGTCATGAATCCTAAAATTTTTCAGAGTTGAAAAAACTTCTTGATATAATTACTCTTAAGGCCAGGAATCAAGTAAAAAAAGACAGTTGTGGGCTAATAACACTATGGCATATAATAATGTTTGAAAAAAAAATCATGTGGAAACCAGACATACCTTACTGCAAGATGCCCATATAGATTTTATTCTTCCAAGTCATTTCCTCCGAGTTGTGCCAACATGTCATGCTCCTTTTATTGCCCGGCCGGACCGCAGATTTTGCACCCTTGTCTTTTCCACCTTAGGGTGAGATAGTTCTGTTTCTTCCCATATGATTCCACATGACCAAGAGGCCAGAAGATTTGAACAACAATATACAATGCCGAGCCAAGGTTCTATTTTGGGCACGTCACTTCGAAGAATTTGTTTATACGAAAACTCAATACTCTCCAACGAGAAAAAAAAAACCCTTTGTTCTATGCAACCCTGTTCAATTTATGACAATCCCTCAACAGAAACAAAAAATACCACAAGATTTACCCAAATGTAATAACTTCTCATGGAGTCCTGTTTATGCCCTCCCCTCCCAAGTGAAAATTCCCCAAAACAAAATTTTCTCTGATTGCTGTGTAATTTTATCTCCCTTCCTAAAATCCGATATGTCGAGAGGCAAATGGAAATCACCGTCAGACGAGGGTTTTGAGCATGCACACCTCGCCGAGGACACTGATTAAGCTTAGTGGCAAGCTGTACACGTTGTGGTCTCGACTCCTATCACGTTGCGGTCTCGGCTCCTCCCTTTTCTGCCAATTTGTATTCACTACTCTTCCAACCATAGCTTTGATGAAGTTTCAATAAACTAATAGATAAATTAATAGATTACGTAGTTTAGGAGACTCCATTGCCCATTTCTGAGTTACGCATGGATTCATTGTTAGAGAATGTACCCAACCTTTTCAAATTGATGACAACTTCAACCTTTTCAATTATTTACCGTCATCAATGCACGCTAAATAATTTTTGAACTTTTCCATTGAATCTCACCTTTCAATTCACAATGTCATTCACAACGGTCTTATCATATTTTTTGGAGTAGTCTAAAGAGGTGGACGAATTGACGAATTGTCTATACGGCCAAAAGTGGTTGGAATCCGGGTAAAAAAAATTCAAAAAATCTTGTAGATACAGTGTTTGAATAGTGTTTTTGATTTTGATGGCGGAAATGGATTTAGCACCATAAAAAACGTCTAGAACACCTAAAATTTTGAAGTTTAACAACTATAACTTGGATTTACAAAAATCCTTACCGGATTTTCTCTAAATATGACCAGAATTTTCATAACTTTCCGAGCAACTCCTCCGCCTCGTTGAACTACGCGATATTTTTTCCAATCTCATCCTATTTAGTGTAGCATAGAATTTGATTTTATTTAATCTCGTTTAAATTTATTTCTTAAATTTATATTATAGTTTAATTATAATGTAGTTTAACTTTTCATTTTATTACTTTTAGTTTTTAGGTCTAGATTACTTTAGTGTGTGAATTTTAGTTTAATTATAATGTAGTTTAACTTTTAATTTTATTACTTTTAGTTTTTATGTCTAGATTACTTTAGTGTGTGAATTTTAGTTTAAAAAGTTTTAGTTACTATATTTTGCACTTTTGTTTTATTATCTAGTTTAATTCTAGATGCTAATTTTATTTTAGTAATTTTAATATTAATCTCACTTAATCTAAATGTTTAATTTTATTCTCTTAAATGTGCATTGTATACTTTTATTTTAGATGATATATTTTTACTTTTATTGACTTTTCATTTTAATATTAAGTTCTTTTACTTTTGAATATTATTTTTGATTTAGTTGGGTTTGGATTTATTTAAAATTTTGTATAATTTAGATTTAATTTGATTTTATAAGTTATTTTTGTTTTAAATAAAAGGATGGTTTTGAATTGAATGGGATATGGTGAATTTGAAGGCTAAGCTTTAGGGGAAAGAAAATAAATTTATAAGGCTATAAAGGAGGCATTAATACACATTAACAAGGGATTCAAATCTAAGAGAGAGGAGAGAATTGAGAGATTATGAGAAGAAAATGCTGCAGAATAAATTGTGCTTTCATACACTATTTATTTATTTATTTATTTTTCACTACTGGTTCACCGATACCCATGGTCAGTGGGTTTGCTATGTCCAGGATCGAACAACTCTAGGGTGGACCCCACCCGAAGGGGGTCACACCCCTCGGCCTATTTATTGACCTAACCCCAAGAGCTTTCGGGTTTCGACCCTGTGACCTCCCATTGCTGAGGTCCCATCTTGACCAATTGAGCTAACCCTTGGGGCTTGCTTTCATTCACTATTGTAGAGAGGGTGGTGTTTTTTTTAAATTGTTTAGGTTTCCAATTCTACAAGGAAGTTTTTGGCACTATTGCCTAAATGCTTTTTGAAGGAAAACAAGATTTGAACATTGAATGTATATGACAATCAGATTCTATTATAAATTTCATCTTTCTTGCACTTTTGTAAGAATTTCTGAGTTTGTACATTTTTAATTCCATAAAGCAATTTTGGGTTAAATTTTGTGCCAATTGGTATACTAATAATCAATTGGAGCACTATTGTTTTGTCTATTGCTTCATTCTTATCGTTGTTGTTATGAAACCAACTCACAAAAAGATAGAAAAGATAGATCAATGACTTTAAAATCAGCCTCTTCGAGGGTGCAACCTCCTTTACATTATGGAAATGAACAATTCTTGGATGATACAAATGACAAGACTTCCTTTCTATGTATAGGAGTCTAAGTGGTCCCAATATAATGAGAGCCTACATAACAATAATATTGCAGGGGAACAACAATAACAATAGTGGGCTTCTATGTGGCACAATAATAACAACATGGGGACTACATGGGCACAACAATACAGTAAGTGGGTTGCACTAATAACAATAAGGGGCTACACAAGTAGGATAGGGACCTAACATGCCCCTCTCCTTCAAAAAGTATTGTCCTCAATGCTTCAGTAATTCTGGATGCTTCTGTATAAAATTCTCGTCCTCCCATGTGGAATCTTCAGCAGGTAGGTTCTTCCACTTTATGAGATACTCTAAAATTGATTGATTTCATCGCTGTTGGGTTCTGGTTTCCGTGACTACTTTGGGTTCCAATATGATTTTTCCTTCCTCTTCAAGTTTCGACAATATTGTTTGAACTAGGAGCTTGTCACCTATAACCTTCTTTAAGCATGAAACATGGAGAACTAGGGGCACTTGGGAAGATGTAGGAAGGTCCAATCTATATGTGATAGTACCAATATTTTGCAACACCTTGTAAGGACAATAGTAATTTGGTGATAATTTATTATCATTCTTAGGTTGCTTAAAGGACATTTGTTTGTATAGTTGTAGCCATAAAAGTACCTAGTCACCTACATCAAAACTTCTTGTTGCTATGATGTTCTTCCTGTTGTTTCATTTGATTATGTTCCAAAGTAAGGTTATCCTTTAAGAGTTGGAGAACATGTGGTTGATGCTTGATGTGATCTTCCACTACTTGAACCTTAGAATGATTGTCAAAAACTTTTTGGACATTAGGAGAAATAGGTGATTTCGCTATTTGAACCTCTAGTGAACATAATTGCGCAATTACGCCCCGTTGTGCTCTCTTTAGAATATTTGTCATGCCATTAGATACAATTATCCTTCTAGGTTTTCCTACAATACCCCATAATTCAACTTCCTTTCCTTCCCATTTTTTTAAAGAAAAGTTCTTGAAAATTGAAAGTTATTGTTCTCAAATACTGTAACCATTGGACTCTTAGTACAACTTCAACACCACCCATTAGAATGGAAAGAATTGGACTATTCAAGACATATTCTCCCATAGATAGCTTGATATTATGGAACTTTCTAGAGCAACTTATGGTTCCTCCATTTGCAACCATTACTTGACACTTTGGTGCTAGATATAGGAAGAAATTTAATTCCTTGGTTATCTTACAATGAATAAAATTATGGGTATTATCTGAATCAATCAACATTATTACCTATTTCTTCTTGATATACCATTCTATATTGAGAGTTTGATGAGGAGTAATTCTTTCAAATGCATTATAAGATATGGTCAGATTCATTTTCTTCGTTCTTTTGGATTCATTCCTGGTGTATATCCTCTTGTTTTTATGTTTCTTGTTCCTTTTCTTGCTCCTCTTCCCAATCTATGCAAATTAATTTCTTCTCATCACACTTATGACCTTTAGTGTATTTTCTATCACAATTGTAACAAAGCCCTTTTGCTCCTTTTTCTTCCAATTGTTGTGGTGTCAACCTTGTAGGTGATTAAAGGCTAGGAGCAACAATGCTTCCATATTTATATTTATGAGTGGTAGGCTTCCTTGTTGCCATAATTTTGCTTTCAATTTTTCTTGCCAACTTATATGCCTTCTCCAATGAATCAGGTTCCCAAAGGAGAACCTCATGTTGGATGTTATCATTTTAAGGCCCTATGAAGACTTCAAGCCTATGCTTCTATGGAATATAATTTGCCTTCATATTCAATTTTTGGAAGTCCTCAATGTGCTCTACCATTGAACCCTTTTGTTTGAGATTTATCAATTGGCTAAAGAAGGTGTTTCTCTTTGTATCCTCATAATGTGCTATTATTTCCTCCATGAAAACGGACCAGGTGAAAAGTGATTTATGAGAACAGATCCCTCTATATGATAAAAATTGATTTGGTTTTAAATATAAAGATGTAATACGTACCTTTTGTGGCGGTTGCACATCATGTAGACCAAAATATTGCTCCATATGTAGTATCTAAGTTACCGGATCCTTGCCATCAAACTTCCTCATATCTATATTTGGAATATGGTGGGTCTTCAATCCAACGTTAGAGTCTATGAAATCATGATTAACATTTCTTTTGTTCTCATCATGAGTTTCCTATACTACCTTTTTGGCATTAGGAAGCCTTTCTTGTAGTGAATTTGTCCCACCTTCCTTCAAAACTTCCATGTCTTTCTTCAAATCTTCCATGTTTCCATTCAATTTTTCTTCTATACCATTTATCTTATTGATCATATCTTCTATCACATTCTTCAAATCATCCCTTCGATTTTTCTTACTAGGTGTTTATATTTTGTTGATTCGAGTCATTCTTTTTGTTGCTTTTAGGAGCTCCATCTTGATTTTGTGGTATCTCTAAAATATCAGATCTCTAAGGTCTGAAATTCCAACCTATGGTAGCCCTTTGCGACCTCTTTCCAACACCACTAGTTTGATCAAAATTGGATTCTCCAAGAAAGATTTATGCCCAATCTCCCAAGATGACCTGGTTATATACGTTTTCAGTAGAGTGAACTTGTACGAAGTTCTATGTGTCATTGTTTGGACCTTAGGATCCAAAAGTGATACACAGAAAACTAAAGTCTGTCTTATTTCAGTAACTTCTAACTAAATTTAAATCTAATGTTTAGAGATAAATTTATGATGATTTTCCCAAGGTCACCTGTTTGGGATGTAATTTGGGAGCCTACAAAAACCCTAACTTACGTGGATCATATCTCCTAAATTATAGTGAAACAAGCTCTGAAATTTGGACCCTAGTTTTATCAAGATTTCAACTAAAATGGGTTTTAATTTTAGCTTCTGAAACGTCATAGAAAAAAGTTAGTGCGAAAATTCCATGATGACCTGTTTGGAGCAGTGAAACCTTAGAATCCAAAGCTCTCATATGAAATGTTATGAAACCAGCTCACAAAAAGATAGGAAATATAAATCAACGAATTCAAAATCAGCTTCGTCTAGGGGTAAACCTCCTTTACATTACACAAATGAACAATTCTTGGATGATACAAATGACAAGACCTCCTTTCTATATATAGGACTCTAAGTGGTCTCAATATAATTAGAGCCTACATAACAATAATATTGTAGGAGCACAACAATAACAATAGTGTGCTTCTATGGGGCACAATAATAACAACATGGGGACTACATGGGCATGACAATACAATAAGGTGGTTGCACAAATAACAGTAAGGGGCTACACTAGTAGTATAGGGACCTAACAATTTCTCTGTTGAAGCTATCTTTTGTAGGGATACTAGGATTTATACCAAGGTTGAAAACCAATTCATGGAAATTAATTTATGGTGATAAATAATTATTTATTTTTTCTTGAAAATTTGTTTTGCTAAATCTTATGTTTTGTAGGGAGAGCTATTTCCCTTACACTACATAAAACTTCAAATCAACTCATGTTTAAATTGGATTAAAACATATGTAGAATTAGTTCTAATAATTAATTATTCAAACTATGTTTTTGCAAATCTGATTAATAAACTTAGGGGTCATTGAACTATTTTAATGACATATAGGTTCATCTTGATTTTAGACCTGATTCTAGATTTTCCTCTTCTTTTAGAAACATTTTGCTCTTGGGTAGGAGTAAAGCTACATTTCTTCTATTCAAGATAGGTCTTTCTTTCGTTCTCGCATCTTAGAGTAATCTACTTTTTTAGTTTTCATGTCAATTCCTCTTATAAAGAGTCAAACACATCGTGTTTGTTTGATTGAACTCTCAAGTAAATCACCTTTTATGTTAATCCAAATCTTTTATCAATATAATTAAAAGATCAATATAAAAGGTATTGTACATTTTATGTATGCTAATTTTTCCTTTTTATTTAAGATAGCTTAACTTAGATAGTTTTATGATTCTTTTCTTTATAACATTTACTTTTAGAATTAACTTTGATATTTAATTTAACAATTTAATTAGAATTGGTATGGTTGAAAAGTTAAATTAAAATAATTAGAGATGATTTTAGAAGCTGCATTTAATTAGATTAGATAATTGAAAGATAATATAATCAATATTACTAATTTACCTTTATTTATTAGCATCCCTTTAGAACTAACCTTTTGACATTACAATAATAACATAGTTAGATTATATGATAAATTAGATGGCGTATTTTAATAATAAATAACATTGTAGCATATGTAATAACTCGATATATATTAGTTGTCACTAATAGATAAGATTTATGTTAACTTAGGTTAATGACTAACATAGCCTCAGTATTAGGATAATATTAACACATATTAATATAATTGTACATTAGTACTAAAAATTAGTGTTAACTTAAAATAGTAATGAATAGGCTAGTATAACACATATAGGTGAGATTAATATTTAGATTCACATAGGTTCACCATAGGTGTGGTTTAGTTGAGCCATTAATTCAACTTAAGGATTTACTTCTTTGCAAGAGCTTTGCAAGAAGATAGATCCGATATTTCTCTTTCTATTGGTAAGAAATAGAAACACCACAAGTTAGCAGGAAGGGAAAGAGGGTAATTGGACCCAATTGAACTAGTCAGAACCACCATTTCAATAGAAAAGGAGTTGTATTAAGTTCTCGACTGGGTGGTCTCCCTTATAATGTTGAGGCAGAGAATTTTGAGCCTTCAACACAATCAAAACCATCGAAGGCTTCTAGAGGCCAAACCACATCAACCCATCAAATAGTGGTTCCACCTTATGACCAGAAATCACAAAAACATCATTAGATTGGTCTCCACCCAAGCCTTCTAGGGCTCTGGAGCATTTGTTCCAACCTAGCCTCTAGGACTAGTAACTCAACCCACAACTGTCGTTGGGCTTCCATAGTGTTTTTCCAAGCAAAGCTTCCAAGACTAGTAACTTAATCGACAACTGCCACCGATATTCCAAAGAGTTTATCCAACCAAGGCTTATAGGACTAGTATCTTAGCCCATTGAGGGATTCCAGAACATTTTTCCAACCAAGGTTTCCAGGACTAGTAAATCAACCTAAGTTGTTACAAGGTTTTTAGAGCATTTGTTCAACCAAGGATTTCAAGATTAGTATCTCAACCGAAGCTATTACAAGGCTTCCAAAGAGTTTATTAAACCAAGGCTTCAATAACTAATAACTCAACCCAAGTTAAAGGAAACATGAGAACCAACTAGAAAAACAAAGAAATAAATCCACAACACCATGGCTATTTAGGAAATGGCAAGGCTAGGAAAATCCACTATCAATCCAGGAAATCCTCTATACCAATGATATCTCATAACCAATAAACCATATACATGTGCCATGCATGCCCAAACTAGTGAAACATAGATGCAACTCGGTACTTTCAATTAACACCCACTGTAGTTGTTGATCCTGATGTCCTCTTATTCTTTCCTACTCTCCCTATGCCTTCTTGCTCCAAAAATCCAAGTATGCCACACTCTCCAAGAGTGCTCCAAGAAAAATCCAAGTGTCCAAGAGTATGAGAAAAAGGGAAAAGAGAGAGAGCTCCAACATTGAACTAACCAAGCTTACCCACTGATCCTCATAAGCCTTTTAATATTTTCTTCAATTTCCATTATTTCCCTTCAACTTCCTTGTCACATGTGACTTGTGACCTTTCACCTTCCTTTTCTCCTAATTTCCATTATTTTCATAAATAAAATGCCAATAAATGCCTCGTGCCTTTCCAAATCCTTTTCCATTTCCTTTGTCAATTTCCTTTAGCCGTAATAACTGAAATGAACACCAACTGGGATGTTTTTCCCACTACTCAACTTCGAATATGTGTCCCATAACCGTGGCCTAATATATTTTCTTACGTGAATTTTTAACTAGGGATGTTACAGAACACTCCCCCTTGGGGGATCAATGTCCTCGGAGTTTAGTGACACCTATAACCAACAAGACTACTAAAAACAAAACATACTACCCATGGAGCTTTATAACATAGTTTGTTGTAGTATTTAGAATGACCATTTG
The DNA here is from genome assembly GCA_000404065.3 of Pinus taeda. Taxonomy (NCBI): domain Eukaryota; kingdom Viridiplantae; phylum Streptophyta; class Pinopsida; order Pinales; family Pinaceae; genus Pinus; species Pinus taeda. Next base: position 85,965 of record APFE030967657.1, on the reverse strand, counting down.
CTAAAACATAACAAACATAGCATTTATTGTAGCTTTATAACACTTCTCATTATGATATTTACAATAACAACCACATATACTTATACACATTTGCTTCAACTAGAAAATAACCATACTATCTATGGAGCTTTATAAATCTAGCTTGATACAATATTTACGATAATATACACATATACACATTTTCTCAACCAAAAAATAAAGAGATACAATGCATATATTTGAAACAAGGGAATCCAGAGGCTCACACCTCCATCCTCAAAGTAATACTCGGATTCACCTCCTTCTCAAGAAGTCCAAAATCCACTACAAAGTCAAATCTGCATCCAATGCACAACACTACAATCCAATGCCACTTTTCCTCTCAGTCAACATTTACCGACTATTATTCCAGGGCAGTGCATTTGATTCTCTTGGGAAATGCTAATGACCAAAATAAATATATCTCTAGCCTTCCCTTCTCTACTACATAGTTCCTCGGGAAATGCGGTCAACCCCTTCCATGCATTCGCACACCTTCCAAGTTCCTCTAGCACCCCCATCCCATGTGGTCTATCCATCAGAAAGGCTTCCTCGCATCAGAAGATACAAGAGCCATGGCATATCCCTGCCTCAAACCATCATACCAATGCTCATGGAAATCAATAGACATTATTGGGTACCAGTGTCCCACAATGGTCTTGCTCTTGAATACTTTACAAGCATACTCCTGTATTTTCAAATTGCTTTTGTTGTTGTTGTTAATGCTTGTTGTTAGTTTCGACCACCCAACCATGCATTTCATGCTCTCCTATACCAAGCACATAATTTCCATTAGATTGAAATGAATTGAAATAAATTCAAATCATACCTCATTGGTGGCTCGCCAATAAGGTACACTTTTAATTCTGTTCGCTTCCTGTCATAATAAGTCAAACTAGCATCTTTAATTAAATCATCATGTATAAACATATCACATCAGGGTAGCTCAAAACACACCCATCATAGATCAAAATCCTAAATCACATCTAACCATCATAAACCAGAGTCATAGATCACATGTAATCATCATAGACCAGAATCATAAATCGCATGCATAATAAAACTAAAATAAAATACTGATACTTATCCTTTAATCAATCCTTAGTTTCTACCTTTGTCCTTATTCTATACGCACACCGGATCGGTTGCCACACCCGAAAAACACCGAGTGCCTTCTCCTCAACCATGTTCACATACACATAGTGTGCATCACACACATACAACCACACACGACATACAATACCGTGAAATGCATTCATCTACACTTGACACACAACAAATATACCTACACTGAGTGTACAACACAACACAATACATGCGACTACACTCGGTGTACACCACTACACAATACATAAAACTACACCTAACGTACAATGCAATACATACATCCATACCTGATGTACAACCCCACACAATACATATACGTATACAAAGTACAACATAACAAATACACATGTCACGATACCATGACTACACTATGCACATACATAGTACCGCATGCCTGCAACACAACATATACGACATACACACAATACGACATGTACATCAGTACCATATGTACAACATGTACACAATAGCACCTATATAAAGAACCACCTACACAACGTGCGCACAACATCACATGTACATGGCACCACCTGCACAACGTCTACACAACAGTGCATATACATCATACCACTTGTACAATGTGTACACAACGACAAATGTACATAGAACCACATGCATGACATATGCACGAAACCACATGTATATAGCACCATATGAATGACATGTAGACAACACCATCTACACACAACACCATATGTAAAACATGTACACAACACCACATGCACACAACACCATATGTACAATCATGCACATGACACCATATGTACATAGTACCAAATGTAAAACATGCACACACCACCATATGTTCATAGCACTACATATACAACATGTACATAGCACCCTATGTACGCAACACTGCATATCCAACATGCACACAACACCATATGCACACAACACCGCATATCCATCATGGGCACAATGCAATATGTACAGAATACTGCATATCCAACATGTACATAAAACCATCTATACCTAGCACTCCATAGGCAATGTTTGCACAACACTATCTATACCACCCTATACATAACATTGCATAAACAACATGTACATACACTATATATGCACAACACCGCATGTGCACAACATCACAAATAAAACATGCACTATATATTCACAACAATAGTATGAAACATCCAAAACCATATTGTCTCTACCAAGCAACCTTGCTTCCAGAGTCTCTCTGCCATCCATGCTTATCCTAGCATGTCGTGCATCGCGTTGTTTTCATTTCACTGATGTGTCTCTCAGTATGAGCATGTCCATAACATAAACATAGACATAGTATAATCACATAATATCAGTTCATATCCACATGATGTTGACCTCACCGATCTGTCATGTTTCTCTTCCCACTTGATTCCTCGTGAACCAAGAATATATTCTTGCCATTCCCCTGCATAATCAATCATTCCTCCACAAGAATGATCCCTAATGACATGTGAGAAAACAACATACATACATACATATATATACATATAAATATTAGCATTAAACAATCTGTTAGGAAATTCCATACATATATACATATAAATATTAGTATTAATAATCACAGTCCATGATGGCCTTGTCATACATGACGTACAAACATAAATAATGTATACATATATAGACATCAACATAATCATGATCACAACATAATTACCAAATACCATAAGGTCAAGGTTAAGAGAAGTCCCTTTATCTATGCACACCATGCACAACATTGAGAACAATCGTCACCAACATAGCCAAGGCATCTGATGCTTCAAATCCATTTACTTCACCTTTGTTAATTTCTTTTCTCATGAGTGTTCTTCCATCGTCCATATACACCAATGGGCCCAACTAGTCCAACTAGTTGTTATATGCTTACCTTCAGTTGCCCTTATACATGCATTGAGCTTCATCCAGACATTACATCATTTGTTGGGTTTCATTAAGCTCTCCCTGGGCTCCATCAACTTACCTGTTTCCCAACCAATTCCCTAGACTCCAAACATAAAAGGAAAGACAAGAAACAAACAAGAAGAAAACCATGGCAAACCAACAACGATATGACACCACAACCGAGGTGACATGATCATGCACTAGACATAACAAAACTGCATATCAATCACAAGCAAATCACAAAAGACAAAAAGCACAAGACTAACAACAGATAACATGACTCAATCCCCAGGGTTCCTAGTTTTTCCAAAGGAAAGCTCAACCTAAGCCTTCTTCAAGATTCGATGGAAATTTCGTTTCCATGCAATCCCTTGCATCATACTGACATCAACACATAATTGTTAGTGATTAAATATTAACAATACACTGGTTACCTTACCTTGTTGTGTCAAGCACATTACTTGAAACTGAACACATCCATGCTATCTCTCAAGGGATTCCATTTCCCCTGAAAAATCCACTTGTAACTAGAGACTAGTTAATATACCTGTCAAATACAAGTTCATGAATCTAGCACATATCCACAAAATGTCAGACAATATTAATGTTAAGAATACTTCTTGTATGCAAATCACTCATTCATTTGGAATTAGGGTTTCCAAACATAGCCAAAGGAATTCTTGTCCACTTCCTTTCTTTTACATTTTTACCTTGTTGTAATTGAGGCTTACTATGTAATGTCACATCACCCAACTACTAGTTATTTAAAAACATCAATTGTTACCTTGTTATGCTAATACCAAGCATGGTTCCTACAACTCTTCATAGATGTCAACCACACATTATGAATATCAAGACACTCATATCTATCAATTTGAAATCAACCTTTACCAATACTAACAATCATGTCAAAATCCATAGTCAACTCATAATCATTAGACATAATGCTATAACCATCACCTACTACACTCAAGTACATATCAACTGTCTCAACACATATGTATCAGTAAAATCATCTTAAAACAATAGCATTGGAACACATACTCATATTATGCAATTCATCGAACATTCAACCAACTTGCAAACACACCATTTTAAATAAATCAACTAGACGACATAATAGACACCAAACACTCAAACACCCAATGGACATCATAATCAAACAATCAAGCACAATGTAGATGACATAAGAAAGTTCATACCTTAATGTATCTTAGGGGAGGCAATCTTTTCTACACGATCAATCCAGATTAGCATGATATAACTTCACAAGCTATCAACTAGACCACAAATAATGTCATGATATCCATAATAGTCACTAGCTAACATGTCCACATCATAAGCTCAAACATTTATCATTCATACATAATAATCACATCTGCACAATCAGTCTATATTAGTATCACATAATATCACAACATATTAATTCATACATGAATGTCATAACCCTAACTATTCGCATAGACTAATGCAACTTCGTATGATACATAAAATATCAAGATCTTCATTTAATAACCCTAATCATCAAGTTACTAACATAAAACAACAATAGTAATGCATACAACTACATGTTACTATTGTTCATGACTATCTGACACATGTGTATATGACTACACTGATCAACTAGCATCTATCATCTATGTAATCATAACATCAACATAATTAAAGGCATACACATAATCATAATGCATATGACAATCCTCAACCTAAATACCTGCATGCTCAACATACAAACCTGTATGATGACATTCTCTTTCCTCGAGGTCTAATGCTGAAAATTCACCTTGATAGTGTGCATCTCCTGCTCTATTTTAGCTAACACATTAGCATCATAACATACCAATATCATCATGATGACATAATTGTATACAATGACTTCAAAATGCATGTCTTACTGTGGTCTGACCTACCATACATTCATAACCATGACCATGACAATGCACGCATAACAACAAATAGATACTAACATGCATAACAAATGCATATTCACCCATACACTCATGACGACATATTCCACAACAACACCATCAACATTCACATGGCGACATCACTACACCCATGATCAACACCATGCAAATGCAACAAGCACATGGATTACAAGTATAATAAACACATATGAAACTGACATGAATGCATGACCAACACACCACCTATCTAGTTCGAGGGGTGAAACATGCTCTATTACCACTCTGTAACACCCTCCTCCCACGTTTACCCAAGTAACTAGCCAACCAAGGCAAACATGTGACGAAAAGTTACTATGATATGATTCACTCCTAAATCACATTAAGGAAGTCGAATTGATGGAAACACACCATACAGACCTTGAACACCAAGAATAGGACTCCTAGGAACCATCCCAACATTTCTGGTATCATGGCCCTGGGTCCCATTGGGTTTTTAAGTTATTAAACCTTTTTCTGCTCCCATGCTATGGGCATGCCATCATCCATTCAGCTTTAGATGCTCCCACAAGCATGGATGCTTACATCCAGGGATGATTTCTAGTAGACCTATGCCAGAGTCCGAGGAATTTAAGACACTTTTCAAGCCTAGAATTTGGGCCACTGTCGAGAACTTGTTGTAACTTCTGGAACCCATTAAAGCCATGATGAAAAAACAAATGCACTGATGAAACGAGAACTATTACCTCAAAACAAGAACTCTAGCTGAACCCCCCCCCAAAAAAAATGCTAAAAATGAAAAGTGTTGATGTTGGAATAACAATTTTTCTTTCTGAGTAAATTTTCAACATTTTTAAAAAATGGCAGGAAAAACCAATTTGTTTTCTGCAAAAGACACCCTAAAAATGAAAAGTGTTGATGCTAGAATTACGTCTTTTTTTTCTCAGGGTAAATTTTTTACATTTTTTAATAATGAGGTTAAAGATAAAATATGATGATAATGAGAAACTTTGAATTTCCAATGTTTTCAATCATTACATTACAGGGAAAATATGACGTCTTTGAAAAACCTTAAAATTCCAATAATTTTTAGTTATGCTGCTAAAAAAAAATACTTATCATTGTTTTCAACCCATAGCATTAAAGATATAATATGATGACTTAGAAAAACATTAAAACTTGACAATTTTTAAGCGATGGAATTAACACCAAAGATTATGGCTATAAAAAAACCTTAAGTTTTTAAAATATTTCAAGCATGACATTTTGTAAAAAATTTATGACTAAAATTTTTTCAAAACGAACACCTGAATGAAAGAGTTATTATACCAATAATAGTTTATTTTTTCAATGTTAAATGTATAGAGATTTTAAAATCTTAGACTAAGACAACTTGATACATTGCAACAAAAAATTTAAAATCAACCATCAAATTGACATGCAGTGTAGGTAAACTTGACCCATTATAATAAAAACTTAAAGACCAACCATGAAAGTGACACATTGTGGGGCAGACTCTATTCATTATAAGAAGAATTTTAAAATCAACTATCAAATTGCACATAATGGGATCGGGTTGCTAGTCGAACATCAACACGGA
>APFE030967657.1:58481-79436 GCA_000404065.3 Pinus taeda | reverse complement strand
TTAAAGTGTAAAAACTAAGTCCTCTAAAAGAAAATGGTTGATGTTGCAACAACACTTTTCAAAATCAATATGAGAATTACTAACATTTAGAACAATATTCATACTTGATACATAAAAAATTAAAGTGTCAAAAATAAACCCTCTAAAAAAATTTGGTCATGTTGCGTCAACACTTTTTAAAAACAACATGAAATTCATTAACATTTAAAAAAACGTTACATAAAATTTAAAGTGTCAAAAATATAGTCCAAAAAGAAGGTATATTATGAATAACTACTTTTTAAAATTGGGTGCTTTATTTGCTACCTTAAAAAAACGAGTAGTAGGTAATTTCCTCATTTGATAAGTAACTATGTTATAATACTAATAAACTAAAAACTAACTCCAGTACTAGGCCTCACCATCCCTGACCGGGACTGACATTTTGTCAAACAGTCGGCATGAATGAAATATACAAGTTTAAATAACAGATCTAAGCATAGGGGTCTCATACCTATCTGAGATTTGCTATGAGGCATTGTTTCCTTATCACTTTAGTTGTTGTTTCACTCATTAGGCCATAGATACATTATTAATTCATATACAAGTAAAAACATGATGGGAGCCATACATAGCCATTATCATAATCATATTCATAACTAACATAATTATAACAAAAATACCAAGAATACAATAGACATAGAATCCACATATATACCAATATAATACTCATGAGATAACAAATAGAAATAACCTCATATTAGTGATGCAAAAGCCAACCCAGTATGGGACTACCACGTTCCACCCAATAGTAGAATGGCTGAGCCAAAAATTTCTTCAGCCATTCACCCCCATGCCATATTCTAAGCATGAATGTGGGATTTCATAAAACACACCAATCAAAACCATCCATGACTTCCATAGGCTAAACCACCTCATCCCATCAAACAATGATTCCACCTCAGGGTTGGACATCAAAAAACCATCATCAGATTGGTCTCTACCCAGGCTTTCCAGGGTTCTAGAGAATTTGTTCCAACCTAGCTTCTAGGACTAGTAACTCAACCCACAACTACCATTGGGCTTTTAGAGCATTTGTCCAACAAGGGCTTCCAGGACTAGTAACTCAACCCACAACTGCCATTGAGCTTCCAGAGTGTTTTTCCAACCAAGGATTCTAGGATTTGTAACTCAACCCACCAAGCAATTCCATAGTGTTTGTCCAACCAAGGCTTCCAGGACTAGTAACTCAACCCAAGTTGCTACAACGCTTCGAGAGCTTTTGTCCAACCAAGGCTTCCAGGACTAGTAACTCAACCCAAGCTATTACAAGGCTTCCAAAGAATTTTTCCAACCAAGGCTTTAGGAACTAATAACTCAACTCAAGCTAAAGGAAACATGAGAAACAACCAGAAAAACAAAGAAATAAATCCACAACACCATGGCTATCCAAGAAATGGTAAGGCTAGGCAAATTCACTATCAATCCAAGAAATCCTCAATGCCAATGACAACTCATAACCAAGAGACCACTTGCATGTGCCATGCATGCCCAAACTAGTGAAGAAAACATACATGCAACTTGGTACCTACAATCAACACCTGATGTAGCTATTGATCCTGATGTCCTCTTGCGCTTTCCTACTCTTTGTTTGTCCTCTTGCTCCAAAACTCCAAGTATGCCACACTCTCCAAGATTGCTTCAAGAAAACTCTGTGTGTCCAAGAGTATGAGAGAGGGAATAGAGAGAGAGCTCCAACACTGAACTAACCATGCTTACCCGCTGATCCTCATAAGCCTTTTTAAGAAGAGGTGAGGTCTTTCATGGGGTTGGCAAGCTATTATAGGAGGTTCATCAGGAACTTCTCATAGATTCTATATCCTATCATATCATTGCAAATGAAAGGTAAGAAGTTTAAATGGATGGAGGAGTGTGAGGCCAGTTTTGAGTAGCTTAAGTAATTATTGACACATGCTCTAGTGTTAAAGGTTGCAAATCTAGACAAGGAGTTTGTAGTATGCACAGATGCTTGCAAGAGAGGACTTGGTGAAATCCTTATGCAGGAGGGACAAGTGGTGTGCTATAAGTTACGAAAATGGAATGATCATGGGTAGAACTACTCGATGCATGATCTTGTGTTAGCAAAATTCATACATGCATTGAAGATGTGGAGGAATTATCTTCATGGTAGGAGGTTTGTACTGATGAGTGATCATATTGGGTTAAGGTATTTGTTTGACTATCAGAATCTGAATGACGGGCAGGCTAGATGGTTCGCTATGATCAATGAGTTTGATTTCTAGATTAGGTACATCAAAGGAAAATAGAATAGGGTGGCAGATGATCTTAGTAGGCGGATACATGTAAATCACTTAGAAACTATGAGCTCCTATGGGATAAACCTACATGATATGATCTTGTAGGCAGGTCAACAGGATATGAGGTATATGGATATTATGCACAAGTTGCAGTAGAGTATAGGTACAGATACATGTACATGTACATGTGGTGGTACAGGTAGTAGTATAGGTATATGTACAAGTACAAGTGGGGGTATAGGTATAGATATAATTGATGGTATAAGTGTAGGTACATGTAATGGTACAGGTACAGGTACAAGTGCAAGTGCACAGGATGTGGACTATTGCCTTACAATAGATGGATTGGTTAGATTCAAAGATAGGATATATGTGCCAGAAAGTAGTGAGCTCAAGAAGGTGATCTTGAGGGAGTTTAATGTAAAACCATATTCAGGTCACCATGGCTCTCAAAATACATTGATTGCAGTAAAGAAATTTTATTATTAGCCGAATCTGAAGAGGGATCTAGTAGAGTTTGTGGCTAGGTGGTTTGATTTTCAGCACATGAAGGAAGAGTGTAACCATCCAGGCGGACTTCTACAACCAATTACAATTCTAGAATGTTAATGGGAGGTCATTTCCATGGACTTCATAACAGGGTTGTCGAGGACAATGAGATAGCATGATTCCATCATGGTTGTTGTGGATAGGTCGACAAAGGTTGCACACTTCATCCCAGTGAAGTTTATATTCTTAGCTCGCAATGTAGCACAAATATTGATTAGATATGCGGTCAGATTGCATGGTGTTCCAAGGAAGATTGTGTTAGACAGGGATGCTAAGTTTACTTCCAAGTTTTGGAAGGATTTGTTTGCACGTTTGGGCACAGAGTTGCCTTTAGTACATCTTATCATCCATAGATTGATGGACAGACAGAGAGGGTCAACAGGATATTCGAGGACATGTTGAGGATGTATGTGATGCACCAACTATAGAAGTGGGAGGAGTATCTTCTCTTGGTTGATTTCACAAGCAATAATGGTTATCAAGAGTCATTGAGGATGAGTCCTTTCAAGGAATTGTATGGGCAAAGTTGCATTACTCCCGTCAGTTGGAGCGATTGAGTTAACAAGGTGTTGATTGGACCGAACATGTTGGCAAGCATGGAATAGGAGATGCATGTTATAAAGAAGAATCTAAAAGAAACATAAGATAGGCATAAGAGCTATGCAGATTGGAATAGGTTTTTCAAGGAGTTCCAAGTTGGGGAACATGTGTACTTGTGCATCAAATTGAAGAAGAGCTCCTTGCGGATTGGATCATGTGCCAAGATGGCACCACAGTTTTAGGGACCCTTTAGTTTTATTGAGAGGATTGGGCCAATAGCCTATCGACTTGCACTACCTCCAATTGTGAATGTCCATGATGTTTTCCATATGTTATTACTTAAGAATTATGTTAAAGATGTTGATCATGTGATTGACTGGTCTGTATTGTAGGTGGAACTAGATGGAGAATTCTAGCCAGAGCCTCAGTGCATATTACAGGAAAAGGTGATCATGCTTCAGAACAAAGCAATCGAGCAAGCTAAAGTGCAGGGGAAGAAATTTGGGCTCAGTGAAGTTACATGGGAGATGGTGGATCAGATGTAGGCTATGTATCTTTCCTTGTTTCCCAGTTGAGGCACAATTGTTTTATTATCGTGTTTTGGTACATGTCTTTGGTATATGTTTTAGTACATGTTTTGATGATGTTTTGGTATATATGTACATATGTATATGGATGTAAATACTGCCATGAGCTATTTTATAAAGCTCCAATAAGCAGTATGGGTTTCACATTGTCATGTTATTATGTTATCATGTTGTTATGTTGTCATGTAGGTTGGAATTCAGTAGGGTGATCATTGTAAATACTACATCGAGCTATGTTATAAAGCTCCATGAGCAATATGTCTTCTTTCTAGAAATTTTGTTGAGGTATATGTGTGATTGAACACCGAGGACAGTGTCCCCCAATTAGAGCGTTCTATAACAACCCTAGTGAAAATTCCATGTAATAAAAGTTAATAAAGGCAAAATAATAACCACGGTCGATGGGACACTTATTCCAAGTTGAATGTTGCAAAAGACATCCTAGGGGGTGTTCATTTGGTTTATTATGGCTAAGGAAATTGGCGAAGGCAATGGCTAAGGCTTTAGAAAGGCAAAATGACAATTTTGGCACATTTATTTATGAAAATAATGGAAATTAGGATAAAAGGGAGGTGAAAGGTCACAAGTGGCATGTGAGGGGGAAATTGAAGGAAAATAATGGAAAATGAGGAAAATAGAGGGCTCATTAATAAAAGGGCTTCTGAGGATTACTTGGTAACATTTTTTTAGTTTAGTTTTGGAGCTCTCTCATTATTCTCTCTCTCTCTCTCTCACTCTTGGACACTTAGAGTTTTCTTGGAGAACTTGGGCATTGGATTAAGAAAGATAAATAAGGTAAGAGGAAGTGAAGATCAAGAAAGGAAAAGTAGGATCAAGTAGCTACAACAGGATTCTTTGTAGGTATCTATTTGCATGTGTATTTTCCTTGCTATATTTGAAATGCATGGTATTGCATGTGGTTATGTTGTTGTTATGGCATGGGTTTTTCCATGTGTGAGATTGATTTTTAGCCTAGCCTTGCCATTTCATGATAGCCTTGATGAGATGGGTTCTCATACTTCTGTTGAGATGGATTTCTGAATGGATTCGAAGTTGAGTGGGGTGGATCTCTGAAATGACAAACACATGGCCTAGTGGTCCCTAAACTAGACAGTGGATCATGATAAAGCCACTAGCCTAGTAACCCCTAAGCTAGACTGTGGGTTACAGTAAAGCCAAGATTGTGTGCCTCGGTGGGCCTAGGAATCCTTTCTAGTGAATGGTGGAATATACTATAAATCCAAGAGATGGATTACTCTCTGTTGGGCCTACTAGTCCTGTGATGGAATATATGGTAAATCCCGGAGAGTGGGTCTCAGTGTAGGGACTAGTGATCCTTGGATCAGACTGTGGATTATGGTAAAGCCTGAGAGACTAGGAGGCACTCAAATTCCTCACTATGCAGGTGGAGAACTTAGGTAGAATCCATGCTTATTTGGTTCTTTTTAGGTTGTTATGAGTCCATCATTCATTCTTGGAATATAGCACGAGATGAATGGATGAAGAGATAATTAGCTCAACTAATTTATGGTTGAGTTGGAATGTGGTAGTCCCATCCCCAGTTGGTTACTACATCCATTACTGAGAAATTAATTCCCTTGGTTTTCATGTGTAAATGTACTGGTTTATATGTGGATTCTATGGCTGATGTATTTATGGTATTCTTATTGTTACTATGCTGGTTATGTATATGTTTTACGACAACAACAATGTATGGCTCTCATTATGTTTTTACTTGTAAATGAATGGACAATGTATCTATGACCTAATAGATGATAATGCAGCAAATTACATGAGGGAACAATGGTTCTTAGCGATTCTCGGATAAGTATGAGATACCTATGCTTAAAATGTTGTTTACACTTGTAGATTACATATTTGTGATATGTTTGATGAAAGGCCTGTCATGGCTAGTAGTGGTCTAATTAAGGGCTTATTCAACTAATTTCTTTTGAATCATTGTTTCACTGTTATTTTACTGTTATGAAGATGCCATTCCATTCTGGGAAGTGACTTGGGCTCTGGGCCTAAAGAAGTGGCTCAAATCCTGGGGACACTAGCATAGATTTGGACAAAAAAGTCCCTAGACATTGGTATGCGTATAACATGAGAACATTCAGAGCCTCGTAGGCACCAACAAGCCTATAGCATGAGAGTGTATCAGGATCAAGTCATTCAAAATCTTAGTGGGAACCATCGGCTAGTTGGTAGTAAAGTTGGGTTGGTTCCTAAGGTTCCTAATGCTAATGTTTAATTCCCATGTGGTGTGTTTCTGTCGGTTCCACTACCTCAATGTGACTTAGGAGGTTGAATCATATCATAGTGGCCTCTCATCGCATCTTTACCCCAGTAGGCCAATTGCTTGGGTAGATGTGGGAGGAAGGTGTTACAGGGTTGTCCTTACTCATGATCCAAGCCTCTCAACAATGGCTTCCTATGACAATTACAACAATCAATTAATTGAAAAATTGTCAAAATGTACAAAGTTAATTTCACTCATGGTTGATAATGTTTTGATCAAATAATTAATCTCATTTTGAAGATCTAAGGCAATGGAGAATAAATTTTCCCTTTCTAGATTATAGATGGAGCACTTCTCTAGACAACCTACTCCCAGGCCTAGGGATAATATAGTTACATTAACTATAAATGCAACCATTATAGATACATAGCTATAATAAATGCAATACTTGTCACTGCAATAGGTGATGCACCGATAGGAGTTGGAACACTTAACTAGACAACTTGCTCAGAGGTAATGATGAGGGCTGGAGAGGATGTAATTGTAGCAATTGTATTATGTACGCACTGTAGATATACCTAGAGTAGATGCAATACTAGCTATTGTGACAACATAAGAAGTAATTAGAAGGGGTTTTAACAATGTAGTGGGGGAGGGTGAATGGATGTGGTTATGGTGGAAGGGTGTAAAGGAAGAGGTATTCAACATTGGAAGAAATATATCTCCACTCGATTTTTGATAAGGGAAAGCACCCTTGGGAGGACTTAGGGTGGGTTGGTGAGGCGTTAGGGTGGGTTGGCCAGGGGGTGGCACCCAATGGTTGGACTTGCAATGCATTATGGAATAAATGGACCAAGTGAAGGATGGAATTGGGTGGGTATACAAGGGGAAGGATTAGGAGTGACAACACTTGCATAAACATTTTTTATATGTTTTGTTAGTACAAAAACATGAAATTAAAATAGATTGAGATAGTGAATCTAACATATGATACTTGGGTGGGAGGTGGTTTGTTGAGAACAAGTGGAGATGGTTTCTTTAAATATTGAGTAGTCACCATTGAAAACACAAAAAAATAATATTAATTTTTCTCAAATAACTTCGAAAATTCAAAATCATAAATTTTTAAATCTTTCTAAGTTATCATGGAGGTATACATGCATAAATTCATTTAAATACCTATGTGTGAGGTGCCATAACGTCAAATTATAACACTATGGCTATATCAAAGTTGAGAGAACTAGCATATTCCCACCTTAATGGTGGTGTTTTCTCTTGCAACATCTATACATGGAAAAAGACAAAGGTAAAATGAAGTACTTTAAAGTTAAATTTATTTAAAATTTGTCGTATGAACAGTTATATATCAAAAAATTAATTAAATGTCAATTAAAAATCATATTAACTTTATCCATAAATATATTATTATCCTACATTAGGCGTTGGTAAGTATGCTCTCAATGAGAACACATATGTGTTGCTACTCAAATCGAACCCAAAACATTGGTATTTCTACATGGAGTTAGTGGCATACAATTATTGTGGAGCAATGGATTTACACATAAAGGTATAAGATACTCCTCTCATGGATCTTGTCTAGAAGCTTCCACAAATGAACTATTCAATATTAGGCTACATGTGGGACATGTTATTGTAGTGTTAGTGTCATCAAGGTGATCAAAAAGGTTGAGGTGTCTATGGGGAAAGTGTTGGGAATATGCCTAAAAGCAAGTGGCCCTCTCAATGGTGCCTAACATTTGGTCAAACCTAGGAATAGCTAAGGCCACCCTCTTGGAACCCAATAATGTCAAAATAGTCCATGTGGAGACCAATTGTGAACGCAACCAACAATTTGAGAAGATAATATAATGGCACCTCCTTATTCTTGCAAAGAGGTTTACTAAACCAATGAATAATTTGATTCTTTCCATGAATTAAATGTGCATAAATTCATGCAATTACATCTCTTCCTTGGATTAGTGAGTTGGTTGGATCTTGCATAAATAAATAACCTCACAATCATATGTTTGGTGATATTTAAATATTTAACTTACTCTTTGCTAACACTAGTCGAGTAGAATCCTCTCATCGTGGACTTATATTAAGTCGTACTTGTCAATTGACCATGGGCATGATTAATGGAGGTAATGGTAGTGTTAATGAATATATCCAATAGAACCCATGATGGTTTCTTTGTGCTCCTAAGCTCTTCAATCAATATTTTTAATTGATTTAAAATTTACATAATTTGTGTTTAGTGGTTGGGATTTTCCTTCAAGATAAGATAATGGTGTATTGTGTGTTTGTTTCTTGTTTTGGTTTAAGGTTTTAAATCATCACAATAACATATAATAAATCTATAATTAAAAAATATTTAAAATTTTGATTTTTTCCTCCATACAAAAAAATAAAAAATGAAAAATTAGTTACCTCTGAATCTAAATGACCAAGGAACCCCTAAAGCATGACTTACCTCTAAAGGGCATGCACATACTCTATGTGTGTTAGATAAATAGTTTGTGAATATGAAATTGTGATGAGGGAAATAATCAAACCCCATGGGTCTTTTTTTTATGCACGAAAAAACGTGCACACTTTATTTTTAAAATTTAATGCACATTAAAATAACATGTGCACATTATTTTAAAAATAGAAAATGCGTTTCAATTTTAAAATAATGGGTGTTCACTTTTAGTCCATGCCAGAAACTTAATGTGGAGGTTCGGCAACAACCAGACCCAAACACTCAGGAATGTGCTCAAGTATATGAGAATGCATGCATGTTCCTAAAAAGTTACACTCATGCACTCCCATTGCACTAGAATTGCATATCATATTTATGAGATCACCCTTAATACATGTTCACCACAAAACATGATTTACTCATTTTCCTCATAGCTCTTACTTAGGACGTGTAAAATATTCCCTAGTTCCATCTCAAATGGGGAAAGCACTTAGTTAATTCGGATAAGGACAATTGTGGTGAGGTTTCCTTACTTGGTCATCCTAGATTTTGAAGGTTGTAAAATTTTTACTTTTGGTTATTTGTGCTTCTTTTTATACTTTAATGTTGAATCTCTTATTGGGTGTCTTTTGAAGGTTTTGTTTTATGTTGAACTACTAAGTACATGGGTCGTTTCTTTGGCATGACATCTTGCTAAATTATAGCTTTCTTTTCTATAAAAATAGTTTATTTGATTTATCCATACTTATGGTCCAACCATGTTCCCTAAAGCTTATTTTTTACATTCATGAAAATTTATTATTAATAACTCATTCACCTTGTATATTTACATGAACATAATTCTCCATATATTTTTAAGCTTTTTCCTAATACAAATTCCCCACGTATGCCATAAAAATATATATATAACGTGTAAGCTTGATAGTTTACAAATACCATCACTTCACATATCAACACTTCTCCTTTAATACATGCAAGTGGATTAAATAAATTTCTTGGTTGGTGGATATTATTCAAATCCTTCTAATTTTATCTTCCCATAAGCATTAGATAGTGGAAATGGTGTTGTTATCAAGTAAGGAAGTTGATTCCAACATATATTTTATTTTGGACGTGATTAAGTCCCTTAACCATGTTGAGGATTTTCATGCATACTGTTAATTTGGTGGTCGACTTTGTGGATTGGCAGTTATATAAAGGTAGTGCAAATGTTCCAATGCCTCTATTTAGTAACCATAACCTTGTGGATTAGATGAACTGCATATGTTTTCCATGATTGTAAAGGTAATAACACAATCAATTCTTGGAGATTTATCTTCTTCAATTCCTTTAAATGGTGATGACATAGACAACAAAACTAAATAAGAATGACATATCATGAATTGCAAGCTAGGGAACTCACTTGAATAGGTATGGAGATGAACTTGTTATTTGCTACCATTAAATTCTTTACTTGTGTATTATTCCTTGTTTCATAATTCTTATTTATTCACATATCTAGGTAACATTTTGGTGGCTACAATTAAGCTCCATGTATTTTCCCAACCTTTATAATACATTTTCCTTCAACCTACCTAAGTCATATTCATAATAAAATCTCATTGGAAGCACCATATGAGGTTGTAAATGTATAAAAATCTCTTTAGGCAAACCTTATACTAACATGATGCAAAGTTAAAAGGAATAAGATAAGAAGCTTTTTTATTCACTAAGGAGCATTTGAAAAACTAATGGAGCTATTGGTGTATAATTTGATTCTATGGAGTCACGACGACATCATTATCATTTAATCTAGAAACATGAAATGATCTTTTAGAGAAAACTTACACTAGACTGCTTGAGTCCTATCATCATTTGGATATTTTCATAGCCCACAAGTCAATGTTATTAGGTTCAATATTTGGTTTTATGTTTCAAATTTGATCCAAAAATATTCCGTTTTATAGTCAATCCATTCACAACTAATGTTTATTCCATGAATCCATAATTAGGGGAATTTTGAGGTCTAAAATGGGTCTCTTAAGAAAATTCTACAACCAAAATAAAATTTATAAGAATCAATAGGATTCAAGATGATGATGTCAACCATGAGGGATGATTCACCTTTTTGGAGTAATAAAAATATTAAAATAATAAAACTACTTTTTCGACTCGTATTTTCAACTTATTTCCCTAAGGTTTTACTCAAATTTCAAGCGAGAGTACTTGTTGGGTACACAATTTAATTCTTCATCCAAGAAGTACCCATGTTGCATAGTTTTGATGGAACCTTCTACATGGAAAATGAGAAATACATGAAAAAATGTGATTGCAATCACGTTTTTCATGTATATCTCATTTTTCGTGTAGCATGGTCCATCGAAAGTATGCAACATGGGTACTCCTTGGATGATGAATCAAATTCTACATCAAACGATTGTTTCTGCTTGAAATTTGAGTAAACTCATAGGGAGATAGGTTGAAAATATGAGTTCAAAAAATAGTCTTTTCTTTTTTGCCTCTAAAATTTGATGATGTAATCTAATAGTTTTTATTATTTCCACTATTATTTTATAATTTGCTTAGGAAGCCCATTTTGGACCTCAAAATTCCCCTATGTGCCACACGTGCTTCAATAAATTGACCTAAAAATAGTATAAAATAAAATTTTTATAGTAATCACAATACCTCCGACTTTTACAAAATTATTGTTTAACATCTAAATTATATTCATGGTCAAGTTTAACTTAAAAATATAAAAATGAACATTAAAACATTAATCTGAATAAAATGAATTTCCTACACTCATTAAAACAAAATGTTCCATAGAATAAAGGTCGTGAAAGAATATAAGGAAATCACTCTGCCTTTTGACTAGCTAGGTTAAGAGGCTTTCAAATCCAATCACATTAGATTGCAACCACACATATTTATTAATAAAATGGAAATTTGTGTCGATACAATCATTAGCTATAAGTTTCTGATTAGCTGTAAGTTTCTGATTTTCGTATAGAATATCAAAGAAGTAGTTTTAAATATTAATATAATTATTCATGGCTTGCTTATTGGCTCTCTCCTTATTTTTTATTTTTTTGGGCTATTTATAATAATAGTAAGACACACATATTTTATATAGCCTTGGACATCATATATTATTTTGTATTTTGTTATTTGAATGTTGTATGTTTCATGATGCTATTGGCCATCCAAAGTGCATAACAAGAAAAATTCTTAAAGGATATTTTATATAGCCTCCGACCTCATATATTATTTTGTATTTGAATGTTGTATGTTTCATGATGCTATTGCCCATCCAAAGTGAAAAACAAGAAAAATTGTTAAAGGATTTTAGTTTGTATTTCAATGTTGTCTATTTCATGAGACTATCGCCCATCCAAAGTGCAAAGCAAGAAAAAATGCTTGAAGGATAGTATCTTTGTTGTATTTTGTTCACTAGTAATAAATAGTTGTTATGTGTCTTATGCTTATTTTTTATTAAAATACCTGACGTACCATTTGTGAACATATAAATATGCATGAAATCTACACACATCATACATCCTAGACGTGGTGAAGTTATGAGCCCTCTATTTAATTATAAACTATTTCTTATGATTATCATCCTTATTAACCTATTTATGTGTCCTTGGAAGATGTGGAAAAGGCCCATCCTTTGAAAGTGTTAGATTTCTAAAAGAATTATTTAAATTAATTTAACACCTCATTATAATATCAATATGAATGCATTTATAAGTTTGAAAATGCAAAATCCTATCGTTCATCATATTTATATTTATGTATAATTTTAAAACAATAATAACTACTATTACGTAATTGGAGTATTTTTAAAATTTTAAATAATACTATATATATATTTTAATTATTATTAAAAGATATAAAATTAAAATAAAAATTATTAAATTAAAATTAAGCTCGATGAAAATAAAAATTAACTATGTAAAGATGAATTAAAATTAAAATAATAATCTAATATATAAGAATACAATTTTAGATGTATTAAGCTGATATAGGTTAAATTTTTTTGTCTTACCATGTAGATTTTTACGGTTGGGCACACGATGATGAGAACTTGTGAAACACTATGTGATCTGGTTGAGTTCTCTAAAGTTTTTTGTAAACATGAGTAGAAAGCATAAATTATGAATCAAAGAGTGTCAAAGCAAGTATAAATCGAGGAAAAAAATGAATCAAAGAGTGTCAAAGCAAGTATAAATCGAGGAAAGATAGAGAAAAAAATTGACAAAGGGTAAATGGATTGTGAACATTGATGAATTATTAGTTAGTATTAATTTATTGCACCAAAATGCACTTTACAATCAGGTATAAGGGTGATGTTATAGTGGTGTAAATGTTTTTAAACATTTGCATGTAGGCTCGATTAAAAAATAATAAAAGGTTAAAAGTGATATAGAACCTAGTATGAAGGAGATGTTTTAGTGTTAGTAAATGAGTGTAAACATTTAAATGTTGGCTCAATTAATAATAAAAGTTAAAAGAAAGAAAAACAAGAGCCATGTGGTAGCAATGTCACTACGTTTTCTAAGGTGACTCTTGTGTTTCCTTTTGTGTTTTGTACTTACTGGCTACATCTTCTTGCCTCCAAGTGTAAAAAAACTATGTATCATATTGAACCTGAAAAATCCTACCGGTTTAAAATGGATGTCCTTGAAGCAATAAGCGTTGTAGGCATTGCATCTATTTTCCTGGGGACAACAGTTTTAGCCAATGAGATTTCCAATGTCACTACTTTGGAAAGCCCAAAACCCAAAAACCCAAAGTTAAGCTATGTAAAATATATATATATAATATATAATATATATATATTATATATATAATATATATATAGATATATATATAGTTATGGTTGAGATTAATAGAAAAACACCATCGCTATATGTCACTAGCAGTGACATAACAAAAAATTATATTTTCATGACAGTTAATTGAGGTACAATTTTTTACCAGAAGTGTATGGCATATATTGAAGGGAAATTTTGAAGTTTGTGGAAGAAAGGAATTTAACTTTATAAACTAAATGATAGCCAAATTCAAGATTAAATCAATATTTCACAAACCAAACATTGCTTTTCCTGACCAAGTAAAAATATTCACTATATCTTCAAACTAGTAAAGCATTACCCAAGTTGTGGAAATTCCTTATTTACCACATGTTTAAACAAGAGAAAAAAAATAAAGATAGGCTTGAAATAAAGAAAGAGAATTCCCCTAGTTCTAACCAAGATTCAAACATGTTTGACATATTCAATATATTTAAAAGAATCCCTACACATATTATGAGCATGCAAACCACGATTAAACATATTTGAAGGAGTCAATGCATTGAATGAAAGTTTTCCCATGTAAATGCATATTGTTATCACCAAAAAGTGACCACCTAGTCATTTCTAACTAGGTGGATCGAAATACAGCATGTGAGATTAACTTTACCATAGTAAAATCATTTTCACTATGGGAAATAATCCAGTAAATCTTTTTTATTAAATTATTTTTTATTAAAATTTAAAAACCCCATGAGAATAATTGAATAAATCATTGTTTGATAATTATTTCTAGTCACATTTGATTAAATCACCTAGGAATAATTAAATAAATCACTTTTTATTTATTATTCCTTAATTCAATTTTTGGAATAATTGTTAAATCACTATTTAATAATTCTTTCAATTTCACACCATTCTTAATCCTCTCAAAATAATTAATAAACAATTTTATTTGTTAATTATTTCTAAATAAAGATGACCATTTTGAATATATTTTCCCTCTCCAAAAAATATGATAAAGTATTCCTAACGGTTAGATCTTGATTTTGTCAATATTATTTTATTATTTTCCATATTCGTGATCAATCCAATAATTTGTTATAAATAAGATGGTTTTCTATTCATTATTCACCATGATCATTATCATTGTCACCATTATTGTTTTCTAACATTTGAGCTCCCACTTGAGTTCCATTATTTGTTTTGGGTTTTCACATATGGAGAGAGAAAATAGATTGCTAAATCACACAGACATTAAAGGATCCATCCCATGAAGGGAGATTTGCAGACCCTTTTTTTAGATCTCCTTTACTAGGTGTTATTAATAAAGACTATTCGTTTGAAAAGTCTTTCCATATTGGGTTATTACATTGGAAATCTATTGTTGTTTACTGTTTTGGATCACATATATCTTTTTACTGTAGGGTTTTCTCGTTTTATTATTGCAGATCTAAAGCATAATCAACCACATCTTGTTTTTGGGGTCACTTGTCACTAGTGACATAAGTGAAGTGGTTTTGGTACACATGCTTAGAATTTTCATACTAACAAATGACATCTCCACTAGGTTTTTAACTACATTTATCGTCAACAATTTCTCTTAGCATTATGATACAGGTGTTGTCCGCGATGGAAATTCAAACAGATGATAGTTCACAGTGCAACAGGTTAACAACAAAGGATTATAGATCGAACTCCAAAGATTGAAGAAAGAGAGTGGTTTAAGAAGTATACATTGGTTCACTTTGTCCAAGTAGTGTCTACACGCGGGTTAACAAAACAAAATGAGCGTAGACGTAAACACACACTTTCATAGAAGGAAAAGTGTCTATGAGATGGAAAATCAAGGTTTTTGTCTGAGGTATTTAGTCGAAGGTATTTTGGTCCAAGGTATCGGTCTGAGGTATGTTTGAGGTATTGGTGCGAGGTATGTCCGAGGTATTGGTGCGAGGTATTTGGTCCAAGGTATTGAGAATGGCCTAAAACTATATAAGGAGGAGAAGATCATTAGGCCAAGGGGTGCAAGTATTGAATATCTTATGAAGTGTTAGATCAAATATGCAGGTTATGGGTTTCTGATGCTTTTCTTGATCTGAAATAAGGATGTACCTATGTGGTTGATGATGGATGATGGATCAGGATCATAAGGCCTGAAATGAAATATTATTATATGTTTTGATCATGGATGGTCTAGATCTCAATTTTAACGCACGACTTACATTGTAAATGTTCTGATCTGGGTATGACTGAAATCTCGAATAGTTGTGATGTTTTAAGTTAGCATTTGCAAATATGTACGTTGGTTCGCATTGGTAAAAGTGCATAAACATGCTAGTTCGACGCATCAAAGTAGCGTATACATTATGAGATATGAAATTTGAAGTTGCAGTTGGTTTTGGTTGTTGATGCAGAGTTCTGGGTTCTACTCTATCTTCTGGTGGCTATGTTCTGATGACAGTTTTCTAAATGTTCAGGTTGATTAATTGTGATTTGCTTCAGTGATGATGGGTTTTCAGTGATTGGTTGTATTGCAGTAGTGATTGATTTTTGAGCTTCAATGTTGCTAATGGGTCCAGTATCAAAATTTGATGAAACGTGGCCTTCAGATTATGGTGTTGTGTTCCTAGAGTATCTAGTCTGAAAATTTATGAAAAATGGTTCCTGGAGGAAGAGAGAAGGTCGTAGACTTCTGTAGGCCAGCACCTACATACTGGTAAACATATTGGCCAGTACAAGAGCTAGGGGGTTGGAGCTACCTTCTAGTAGCAGCTGGAAAACGAATGAAAGTTGGAGCCTTTTGTAGGCTGGTGCCTACGTACTAGTAAATGGATCAACTATTACAAGAAATAGGGGGTTGTAGCTCCCTTCTAGTAGAAGCTGGAGAATGAGTGAAGGTTGTAGCCTTCTACAGGTGGGTGCGTGCATACTAGTATGAGACTGCACTAGTACAAGATTGTAAAAAGGTTTTTCTTATATTAAAAGAAGACAACAACAGGTGGTTTTTGTCTCACATTAGGTTTCCACTTAAATCTTGGTGTTCATGCGTGTTGCTTATGTGTGATGGTTTATTATGTTATTACTAATCATGGTTGCTGTTTATATGGTTAATGAAGTATTGATGCATTGATTAAATATCACCATATGATGAATTAATTGAATCATAAGTTTGCTAGATATACGCTGGTTGATTTAAAGATAGTTGCGTGTACACGCGAGTTACCTTCATTGAAGTAGTATATATAAATCTGAGTATGAAATGAAAAAGTTATTGATTTTATAAAACTGATTCACCCCCCCCTCTTAGTATTATTTCCAACAATTGGTATTAGAGTAGGTCCTTCCGAAGAAGCTTGATCACTTAAAGGGAGTTCTTTCAAAATGAACAATCACAAAGGCATGGGATCTATCAGTCCACCAATATTCAATGGGAACAACTTGGTATATTGGAAAACACGAACTAGAGCATATCTTCAGTCACTTGGAGCTGATGTTTGGGCAATTGTGGAGAAAGGATATCAGTATCCCACAGTAGTCCCCATAGATCCAACAGAAAGGAAAACATATGAAATCAATGCCAAAGTTGTCAATGCCTTATTTGGAAGTCTACCAGAATCAGAATTCGTCAAAGTCATGCAGCTCAACACAGCCAAGGAAATGTGGGAGAAATTCATTTAGAGCTATGAAGGTGACTCCAAGGTAAAACATGCTAAACTACAAACTTTCATAATCCAGTATGAAACTCTCAAGATGCATAGTGATGAAAGCATTTCTAGTTATTTCTTTCGAGTAGATGGGATTGTAAGTAATATGAGAAATCTGGGTGAAGAGATAAAGGAAGCTACTTTAGTTGAGAAAATTTTGAGATCTTTGTCTTGTAAATTTCAGTCAAAAGTGTTTTCCATAGAAGAAAAATAGGATCTTCAAACTATTAATGTGACTCATCTCCATGGAATCCTAATTGCCTTTGAAATGAGAAAAGGAGGTCCATCAGATATGGGAGAAGTCACTTTTAAATCATCAGCAAAGGGAAAAGAAAAGGAAGAGCACAATGAATGAAGACACATTTCAGAAGAAGAAGATGAGGTAAATTTTGTCAAGAAGCTTCAATGGGGTTCTGGAAGATTCAAAGGTAAGATACCATTCAAATGCTTTTCTTATGGTAGAGTTGGTCATTACGCTACTAAATGCCCTCATGTCAAAGGAAAGATGTATGTAGAAGGTAATAGAATTTACTATACTCATGATGATAGTGATGGCTTGTCCAATAGTGATTAAGATGATCAAGAAATTAAACTATTCATGACGTATCAAAATGATGCCTTAGAAAAGGAAGTTTTCCTTAAAGAAAACAGTCAACTCAAAATCAGTTTGGTAGAAAAGGATACGGTCATAAACAAAATGACACATCAATTCACTGAAAAAGACAAACACAATGAAGTGTTAGAATTTGAAGTGGCAAGTCTAAGAAAAGAACTTGAAAAGACAAAGACTCCAAATCTTAGATTTGCTAAAGAATCGGAAACGTTAGATGAAATCATCAAAGTTCATTGTTCGCCTACTATAAAGATTAGTATTGGTTATCATGAAGGAGAATCTAGCTCACAAGATGAAGGAACTCCAATGTAAAATATGAAATGCTAAACAAGGAGATAAAAGGTCAACCCCATCAACAACCAAGGAAGGAAAGAATTCAAAGAAAAACATTTCCACCTAACCATGGAAGGGATAATTGTTTCTTTTCTCTGACAAATAATGTTGAATGTTTTAGATGTCATAATTTTGGACATGTTGCATCTAGATGTAGAAGTAGAATGGTTCAAGACCATCACACAGAAAGATCATCAGTTTCTAGGTACTATAAGGGATATTGGTTTTCTTGCAATATGTTTGGTCACAAAGCTATTGATTGCGATATAAGGAATATGAACCATGTAAGATGCTATGCATGTAACAATTTTGGAAATAAAGAAAAGGAATGTAGGAGCAAACTTCAGCCACCATACCAAAGGGAGCAAACATCATCACAATCCAAGGTATTGAAGAAGAAGGAATTGTCGTCAGAAAGATGTGGCATAGATCAATTTACAGACATAACAGACCCAGGGGGAGTTGAAAGTATAAAACGTAAGTATTCCAATTCTAATACACAGTTATTATGAAGATAAGTCACGTATATATGAGATTTAGAAGCTACACAGTCGCGTATATGGTGTTTTGAAGAAAAAGAAGTGGGACAGACTGAACGAAAGGGGTCTGATATGGTTCATCCAATTATCAATTATCTATTATGTTCTGATTGATGATGGTTACAGTCTATTGATGATATGTGGAAGTGCTTTTGGACCTCATAAGTTGTTAATAAGTTGATGAATAACTGGTTGATGAAGATGCCTTGATGATTCTTACTAACAAATGCAATGATTAGATCTGATAGTAAACAGTTTGGCACAGGTTCAGGGAGAGCATATGTTTCTAATAGTGCATTGTTGGCATTATATTACAAGACCTTGGTACATGAAGATAATTATATTGTTTGATCCACATAGTTGTTTGATTTAGGTGACTCTTTTGATGATGGAGATATACAGGTTGTTGATCTTGATGCTGCTAATAGATGTTGATGGTGTAGATCATATATAGTGTATGATAGTTGTTGATGCCTATCTTGGTCTTTATGTTTTTTAGATTGTTGGTCCTTGTTATAAATGTCATGTATATCATTTGATGTAATGGTCATGAAAAGACCTAATTTGTAACCCCACTATGCATGGGAAGGATGATGTAATAATTTATATTTCATTCATGTATAAACATTTGGTATATCCCCACTTGGTTGGGAGATTGATGTATGTATGAGTCATTGGTGATAGGAAGGTCATACTCACTTAGTTGAGTTATAGAGTCATGTTATTCTTTTGAAAAATATTTTTTCAGACTCTGGATGTGCTCAGGGGGAGCATGGATGGTTTAGTGCATCTCAGCATGTATAAAGGGGGAGCTTAATCAGAAAATTTAGCATGTACTCAGAGGGAGCATGGACAAGCATAATGTATATCCAAGGGGGAGAATATCTTGGTCCGCCCTTTGCCCTTGATGTCAAAGGGGGAGAGTGTCTTGGTGTTGTTGTTGCCATCAAGTCAAAAGGGGGAGATTCTTAGCATTATGATACAGGTGTTGTCCTTGATGGCAACTCACAATGATGACAGTTCACAGTGCAACATGTTAACAACAAAGGATTACATATCAAACTCCAGAGATTGAAGAAAGAGAGTGCTTTAAGAAGTATACACTGGTTCACTTTGTCCAAGAAACGTATACATGTGGGTTAATAGAACAAAATGAGCATATACGTAAACACACACTTTCACAGAAGGAAAAGCGTGTATGGGATGGAAAATCAAGCTTTTGGTCCAAGATATTTGTTCGAGGTATTTGGTGTAAGGTATTTTGGTCTGACGTATTTGGTTCGAGGTATTGGTCTGAGTTATTTGGTCCAAGGTATTGGTCCTAAAAGGTTTTGGTCCGAGGTGTTGAGAAAGGAATAAAACTATATAAGGAGGAGAAGGTCATTAGGCCAAGGGGTGCAAGTATTGAATATTCCATGAAGTGCTAGATGAAATATGTAGGTTATGGGTTTCTGATGCTTTGCTTGATTTGAACTCAGGATGCACCTATGTGGTTGATGATGGATGATGGATCAGGATCATAAGGCCTGAAATAAATTATTATTATATGGTTTGATCATGGATAGTCTAGATATGAATTCTAACGCATGACTTACACTGCAAATGTTTTGATCTGGGTATGACTGAAGTCTTGAATAGTTGTGATATTTTAAGTTAGCATTTGCAGATCTGTATGCTGGTTCACTTTGGTAAAAGCACATATACACATTGGTTCGGCACATCAAAGTGGCGTATACATTATGAAATATGATATTTGGAGTTGCAATTGGTTCTTGTTGTTGATGCAGAGTTCTGGGTTCTGCTCTGTGTTCTGATGATAGTGTTCTGAATGTTTAGATTGATTGATTGTGATTTTCTTTAGTGATGATGGGTTTTCAGTGATTGGTTTTATTGCAGTAGTGATTGATTTTGAGCTTCAATGTTGCTGATGGGTCCAGTATCAAAATTTGATGAAATGTGGCCTTCAGATTGTGGTGTTCTGTTCCAGGAGTATCCAATCTAAAAATTTATGAAATGTGGTCCCTGGAAAAAGAGATAAGGTCATAGCCTTCTGTAGGACGGCACCTACGTACTGGTAAAAATATTGGCCAATACAAGAGCTAGGCGGTTGGAGCTCCCTTCCTATAGTAGCTGGAAAACGAGTGAAGGTTGGAGCCTTTTGTAAGCTGGCGCCTACAATCTAGTAAAAAGATCAGCTAGTACAAGAGCTAGGGGGTTGTAGCTTCCTTCCAATAGAAGCTAGAGAATGAGAGAAGGTTGTAGCCTTCTACAGCTGGGTGCCTGCGTACTAGTATGAGACTGCACCAGTA